>BSBK01013228.1:0-150511 GCA_027943335.1 Chamaecyparis obtusa
TCTATATATATATATACATATATACACACACACATAAACACACACACACACACATGTATATATGCATATATATACTATTTATCCATCTATCAAAAACTACAAATAATAAAAAAATGAAATATGAAAAAACCTGAAAACAATGTTTGCAAATTTGGAAGCCGTCCACGGGTTTCACTATCGCTGAAAGTGACAGTGAAAGTCACTTTCGATGACTTTATTTATGCCAAAATTAACCCTAATACATGACTTTTGATTGAAAGTCTTATGCTAAAGACTTTCGATTGAAAGTGCTTTATTCACTTTCAATCGAAAGTGACATAAGACTTTCGATCGAAAGTGACTTTTGATCGAAAGTGACTTTCGATCGAAAGTCTTATGTCTAAGGACTTCCAATCATAAGTTTTGTACTTATGATCGAAAGTTCATAGCAGTTACAATCGAAAGCCTTTAACAATTTTTGGGCCAAATTCATTCCTCCCGAAAAGTGTAATCCACTATTATGGGTTCACCCATAGGTATATTTCTTGATATATATTGTAATCAAGCAAGGATATAGGGTTTTTTTTTTTGTTCTTTCCCTATTGAACTCTTAAAGATGTGAAGACAATCCAATTTGGTATCTGACTTGTCCTCATCTTCACTACCACAATCTAAGCTTTCCACAATCAGATTTTTCTGCAATATGATCTCTCTGCAATCTAATTTATTAGTATCCTTGTATGCTCTATTTTTCATCTTCAATATCCACCATTCACTAACTGAAGGAGATCAGTTGTTTTGTTCAAGAGCCTATAAATATACATTATGTAATTGCTTTATGTTATAGACAACATAGGGATTACAAAGAACTATGTAGAGTTCATATTTGTATTGTTGTTGTTTAATTAATAAAATTTGATCTATTTTGTTGTAGCATATGTTCTATCCTATTAATTATATATGCTCTATTATGATTATTTTAGCATTCTATTTATCATTATTCCTTTGTTTCCTACAGATATGTAATGAAGCTTCTCACAAGAGTTAATCAAAATTTGCTTCATGTTATGAACATCTCGTATGTACTGTACTGTAGGGTGATTCCACCGTACGATGGTCATGTGTGGTGAGGTACTGAATGATGTAAGTGAGGCTACCACCGTAAGGTGAGGTGTAGACCATGTGGAGATAGTTGTGCAGCCACATCGATTAGAGAAATGTAGTCCTTGGTGGACTCATTCAGTGATTTCCATGGCCGGTACTTGGTTGTCATGGTTGAATACCAAATACCGAAGGGAGTGGTTTGAAGGAGTGAAGTCATCTCACTTGAGGGAGTGGAGTCAAGCTGCTTGAGGGATTGGAGGCTCTATATGGTCAAAGGAGTCATATGGTGACATATAGTTTGACTTACGGAGTCATCATACAGGTGATGTCCCACAAAGATCTAGACCATCCGCTGGAGGTGTGGCAACGTCATCGGGTGTGATAACATGGTAGTAGCTGAGGCGAAGGGACCCTCTGAGGTGAAGGGAGTAACCCAAGGCCAAAGGGAGTCTCTAATGAAGGGTGCTCCCCTTAATACCACAAACACATAACAGAAACAGAGAAACAACAACAATATGCAAGAACAGAAAATTGGCTTCTTATTATCTCCACAAATGTGGAATTACAAACTTTCAGAATTACAATATGCAAAGCCACATGGGCATTCCCTTACAATATTCTGTAGGACAAAGCCTCAAATTATTACCCAGATCTACTACCCAGAACTATTCTGAATTGTCTAAGACAATAATACAGCCTTCCTTATATAGGCAATTTTCCACCGCCTGGGAAGGTTCCAGAATTTTAGCCAATAAGGCCGACCAAACTTAGAATTATTTTATTTTACATTTTATTACATCATAGTCGGCTCAAGATAACCTTTGAAACCCGAACATAAATTTTGAAGACAATTATTTTTCGCCATTTCAGGTGGCCCAACTTCCGAAGACCATAAGTCATCACCAGTTGACCCGATCGGCTATTATAACCCCATTTCAAAAATGCCACAAAGCGCTCTACAGGATTGACCAACGCAAGTAACCATCACCCAAATTTTTGACCTCATCTGGGGCCTCTAAAGCCTTCAAAACTGAGTTCAAAGTTTTTGTACCTTGCTGCCAATACCGAAAATCCTCAATATCTTCGAATATACAGTTGATCTAGCAATGAAACTTTATTGGCAGACTTATATGACCAAAATGAACCTCCAAGAAAGAAATCAGATCATTCTGAGCACATACGAGAATTACCAAAAATAGTAACTTTCCATAAATAGCAGCTCTGGACAAAATAGCCCTTACTGAATATAAAAATAGAAATATTTTTTTGGGTGATGCAAGATTTCTCTTACACCCAGGATGCTCCTGCATCAGACACCCGGGGTAATTTGAGAAGTGACCCTGTCACGACTCAGGTGTGCAGAGGAAAACCAAGACGGTTAACCTCCTCCTTTGTAAGCCATGATGAATCTTCAACAGGTCGTCCTTTCCACTTGACCAGATATTCTTCATATGTCCTGTTCCTTGTGCTTCTGCCAACACGACTGTCCAGTATATCCTCAATCTCTTTGGTGTCTGAACTACTTGCTGGAATACTCCACTGTGCCACTATGATCTCATCTTCAACACCTCCGTCATGATACTTTGTCAAATCTGAAATGTTAAACACTAGTGAAATATTCAGCTCACTAGGCAATTCTACCTCATATGCATTTGCTGAATCATGCTTCTTCAATATCTTACATGGTCCAAACTTCTTCATTTTCAGCTTGTTATATGTACCAACTGGAAACCGCTCCTTCTGCAAATGAACCATGACTTCATCACCAACCTGAAATTCCTTATACCTCCTTTTCTCATCTGCCTTAGCCTTATACTATGTGTTCATCTTGGTAATATGCTTCCTCACCTCCCCATGGATGTTCTTCAAGTGTTGTACAAAATCCTCAGCTTCAGCACTACTTATTTCTCCTTTATCTATCTTCCTCAATTCAGATGCATTTCTTGAACTACTTCCATATACAATCTGGAATGGTGATTTACCAGTGCTCCTGTTGATAGAATTATTGTATGCAAATTCCGCCTATGGTAAAATCAAATCCCATCCTGTTGACTTATCTCCAACCAAACATCTCAGCAAATTTCCCAAACTTCTATTCACCACCTGTGTCTGTCCATCAGTCTGTGGATGATGTGATGAACTGAACTTCAAATCTGTCTTCAACTTCTTCCACAATGTATGCCAGAAATATCCAACAAACTTAGTGTCCCAATCTGAAACTATGGTCTTTGGCAAACCATGAAGTCTCACTACTTCTCTGAAAAACAATTCTGCTACATGAACAGCATCATTAGTCTTCTTGCAGGGAATAAAATGTGCCATCTTTGAAAATTTGTCAACCACCACAAAAATTGAATCATGTCTCCGCTGAGTCCTCGGTAAACCAAGAACAAAGTCCATGCTGATATCCTCCCAAGGCTTCTCTGTTACAGGTAATGGCTGATACAACCCTGTATTCTACTTCACTCCTTTTGCCATCTGACATACTCTACAACTCTATACAAACTTCTTGACATCTTCCTGCAACTGTGGCCAATAATAATTCTCACTAACCAAAGAAAGGGTTTTGTCACGACCAAAATGTCCAGCCAATCCTCTGCTATGCTTCTCCTTGATGAGATTCTCCCTCATAGAACTTCGTGGAATGCACAACTGACTCCCTTTGAATAGCATACCGTCCTGGATGATGAAATCCAGCCATTTTGTCCTGTCTAGAGTAACAGGTTCTATACAAGCTTTCCAAGCTTCACCAGAATCAGGATCCTCTGGATATAAATTCTTGAGTTCCTTGAACCCAATCACTTCAATCTGCATTTCTGTCAGCAATAGTTGCCTTCTGCTAAGAGCATATGCAACCCTATTAGACTTTCCACTCCTGTGTTTCAAAACAAATGTATAACTCTGCAAAAACTCAACCCATTTCAAATGCCTCTGATTCAACTTTCCTTGACTATTCAAATATTGCAAAGCTTGATGATCAGTATACAAAACAAACTCCTTAGGAAGCAGATAGTGTCTCCACTTCTTCAATGCTTGAACTATAGCATAAAATTCCTGATCATAAACAGAATATTTTCTCTTGGCATCATTTAACTTCTCACTGAAATAAGCAACAGGTTTACCTTCTTGGCTCATAATAGCTCCTATTGCAGTACCACTAGCATCACAATCTACTTGAAACACCTTATTAAAATCTGGAAGTGCTAAAACAGGTTGTTCTGTAACTTTTTGTTTCAACAATTGAAAAATCTTTTTTGCCCCATTAGTCCACTTAAACTCTTTTCTATCCCCTCTCATTGTTTCAGTCAAGGGTCCACAAATACTGCTAAAATTTCTGATAAAATTTCTGTAAAAGCTAGCCAAACCATGAAAAGATCTTACCTCAGTAGCACTCCTTGGAGTAGGCCATTCAAGGATAGCCTGTACCTTCTTTGGGTCCATTTTTAGACCTTCTGCTGAAACTACAAATCCCAAATACACTAACTCTTTCTTCACAAAACTGCACTTCTTTAAATTAATCAACAATTTCTCTTCTCTCAGCTTCTCAAATACCATACGAATATGCATTATATGCTCCTCCAATGTCTTACTAAAGATCAGAATATCATCTAGGTAAACAATGACAAACTTACCCAGAAATTCTTTCAGAACCTCGTTCATGAGCCGCATGAAAGTGCTCGGTGCATTGGTTAGCCCAAAAGGCATGACTAACCACTCATACAGTCCTTCCTTTGTCTTGAAGGCAGTCTTCCATTCATCTCCTTCTCTGATCTGAATCTGATGATATCCACTCTTCAGATCTATCTTTGAGAAATACACAGCTCCACTCAAACAGTCCATAATATCATCCATTCGTGGCAATGGAAACCTGTACTTGATTGTGATCTTGTTTATTTCTCTTGAATCTATACACATCCTCCACTCTCCATTCTTCTTTGGTGCTAATACCATTGTATAACACAGGGACTCAGACTCTCACGGATCAATCCTTTTAGTAACAACTCATGTACTTGCCTGTTCAACTCCTCACTTTCTACAGGTGTCATTCTGTGTGCTGCCTTATTTGGCAAACTCGCTCGTGGGATCAAATCCATCTGATGAATGATCTTCCTGACTAGTGGTAATCCATCAGGCACGTTATCAGATACAATATCCTGAAACTCATTCAACAAATCTACAACTTCTACAGGAACATCTTCTACTTCCTCTTTACCAGCTTTTGGAATTAAAGCAAAACATACATGCTCATGCCTCATACCATCTAGAAAATTTCTTCCATCAACAAAAGTTATCCTTGCATTACCACATACCTTTTCTTTAGTCTCCTTCAATGGTTTTAGCTTATGTCGCACTCCATCCTTTGTCAGGGAATAGGTATTCGCATGACCATCATATACAGCACATCTGTCAAACTGCAATGGTCTACCCAACAACATGTGACATGCATCCATAGATATGATATCACACAATACCTCATCTTGATATCCGCCAACCTTGAACTTCACTAGGCATTGTTCATTGACCATGACCTTGTGGTCATCCTGTACCCAGGCAATCCGATATGGATGTGGGTGTTTCTATCTCTTGAGCTTCAACTTTGTCACCATCTCTTCTGACACCAAATTGTCAGTGCTTCCACTATCAATAATCACATCACAACATTTACCTTCACACTTGCACCTGGTGCGAAATAGGCTCCTCCTTTGCTCAGGTTCATTCTCACCACTCAACAAGACTCTTCTATTAATCAACGTTTCTCCTCTTTCAGCATCTTCAAAATTTGATGATCTGGCATCTTCATCTACATGTGCAACTCTGGCCTAGCCTTCATTTCTCCTATCTGTTCTGCCTTGGCACTGAGGACATTCAAATGCCCTATGACCTTCTTCTCCACAGTGAAAATATGTTCCACGGAAGCCACCTCTTCCAGATCCTTGTCCTCTTCCTCTTCCTCTCTGATCTCTATTATTCTGATTCTGGAAGCGATTGGAATTATTTCCTCACTGATTCTGACTGCTACTGGCCTCATCCTTCTTTTTCGGATCTTCATTTTGACCACCATATGACCGTCCGCCAGATCTTCCACCATGACCTCTTCCATTTTGTCTGCTCTCAAACTTCTTGTTCAGCTTTTCCTCTACTTTTAGGGCAAACTGGTATGCCTCCTCAATACTGTTCTTTCGAACCAGATTCAACTCCTCTTGAATGCTTGGCCTTAACCCATTAAGGTATCAGGCAACTTTGTCCTTATCAGCTTCTGCATGGCCTGTTCTGATGAGAAGTCGATAGAACTCCTCTGTATACTCCTGAACAGATCTTCCTGCTTGCTTCAAACTTTGCATTTTCTTTAGTAGGTCAAGCTCATAATCAATAGGAATGAACTGTCGCTTCAATTTATCCACCATCCGATCCCATCTTGTGATTTTATCTTTCCCTCTTCTATTTCGCTCCAATTGAATTTCTTGCCACCAGATCTTCGCATGATCTTTCAATCTGGCCTTCGCAAATTTGACCCTATCGGGATCCTCAACATCTTCATACTCAAAATATTCCTCACATTCATTGATCCAGTCGATCAATTCTTTTGGGTTAAGATTTCCAGAAAATGTAGGAACCTCAATCTTAGGTCTTTTTCCAATCTTAGAAATGGCCCGAAAAAGTCTTTCTTCCTCCTGGTTCACAATTTTGACTTCTCCTTCTTGATATTCTTCTTCGGCTTCATCCTCGCTTTCATCTCTGAAATTAAGATTCATTTCTCTATGAATCTCTTCTTGCAATGCTCGCACTTGTCTCTGCAGCTCTCTAACCTCAGGTGTCACAACACCAGCTCTTCCACCGCGTTCTCTTTGTGGAGGCATTTTCGCGATGCGCACTGAAACCCTAGCCACGGTCCTGGTGCAAACTACCTCACAATCGGTGATCTGTTTACACACTCAAGAACTCTACTCTGATACCACTTGATGAAGGATGCTCCCCTTAATACCACAAACACATAACAGAAACAGAGAAACAACAACAATATGCAAGAACAGAAAATTGGCTTCTTATTATCTCCACAAATGTGGAATTACAAACTTTCAGAATTACAATATGCAAAGCCACATGGGCATTCCCTTACAATATTTTGTAGGACAAAGCCTCGAATTATTACCCAGATCTACTACCTAGAACTATTCTGAACTGCCTAAGACAATAATATAGCCTTCCTTATATAGGCAATTTTCCACCGCCTGGGAAGGTTCCAGAATTTTAGCCAATAAGGCCGACCAAACTTAGAATTATTTTATTTTACATTTTATTACATCATAGTCAGCTCAAGATAACCTTTGAAAGTCGAACATAAATTTTGAAGAAAATTATTTTCCACCATTTCAGGTGGCCCAACTTTCGAAGACCATAAGTCATCACCAGTTGACCCGATCGGCTATTATAACCCCATTTCAAAAATGCCACGAAGGGCTCTACAGGCTTGACCGGCGGAAGCACTTGTCACCCAAATTTTTGACCTCATTCGGGGTCTCTAAAGCCTTCAAAACTGAGTTCAAAGTTTCTGTACCTTGCTGCCAATACTGAAAATCCTCAATATCTTCCAATATACACTTGATCTGGCAATGAAACTTTACTGGCAGACTTATATGACCAAAATGAACCTCCAAGAAAGAAATCAGATCATTCTAAGCGTATACGAGAATTACCAAAAATAGTAACTTTCCATAAATAGCAGCTCTGCACAAAATAGCCCTTACTAAATATAAAAATAGAAATATTTTTTTGGGTGATGCAAGATTGCTCTTACACCCAGGATGCTCCTGCATCAGTCTCTGAGGCGAAGGGAGTGAACCGATGCCAAAGGACCGTCAACTGGAGGAGTGCCAAGGTTGCTAGTAACCATTTCATTGAGCGGCAGTTTCTATACCAAATTCTATAATGAATCACAGAGTGTATAAATGTCAGTTAAATTCGTTATAATGAGAGGCGAGTAGCATGGTGTTGTGATAGGTTGATTCTAAGGCAATCTAAGCCTGTGTAATAATCTAGAGTGCATTGTATGTAAATATTTTTACTGTAATGGAAAGTTGCTTGAGGCTTTGTTGGGTGGTTGGTTTTTCCCAAAAGGGTTTTCCTACTTTAAATCTTACATTTTCTCTTTGTGTTTTATCTCTGTTAATTCCATATTTTATTGTCTTGCACATCTCTGAGATATAGTTGCTTATTTCCCTATTAATTTAGCATTCGAAAACCATTTCCACATTATTTCTTTCCTAACAAGTGGTATTAGAGCCTGGCCAGTTGTGCTATCCTTGTCGGGTAGGGTTTGGTTTTTTGTGCCAATTTGTTTTAGTGGGAGTTTGCAAAGTTTTTTGTTAGTATATTGAGATGGCTGGTACGTCAGGAAGAATAGACATTGAAAAGTTCAATGGCATAACTTTTGAGTTATGGAAACTTAAAATTGAAGATGTGTTGGTTGATCAAGATCTATGGACTGTAGGGTCTACTACCAAGCCTACAAGCGTGAAGTAGAAAGATTTGGATATAGTGGATTGGAAAGCCAGAGGACTCATAAGATTGAGTTTGGCAGATTTTGTGTTGTTGAATGTCCATGAAGAGAAAACCGTGCATTTCTTGTGGAAGAAGTTAGGAGACATTTATGAGGGCAAGTCCTTGGTAAATAAACTCTTCCTAAGAAATAAATTATACTCCTTGAAGATGGATGAAGGAACAGTTGTTGTGGATCATATGAATGTGTTCAATATAGTTATCACATAGTTGACATCTATTGGTATAACCATTGGTGAGGAAGATTGTTGTATGCTCTTGTTGTGTTCCTTGCCTAATTTGTGGGACCACTTGGTCATGGATATTGGAAGTACTACTACCCACTTAAAAATGGACGAGGTAGTTGCTCCACTCTTGTTACACTAGTAAATTTTACCTTAAATTTTGATGAGAATTAGTCAAATTTTCTACAACAATTGGTCGAATAGGTGACTAAAACTATCATCGATCTTTTTTCATCAAATTTTCTACATGGTAAATAATAGTCACAATTTTGACCCCATCACTGGTCGAATTATCAACTGCAACAATCCCTTGGAACTAGAAGAATAAGACATCGATCAATTGGTGTAACGATTGAAATTGAGACCATTTTGTCATCGAATTATCCACCCAAATTCGTCGAACAGACCATCGAATGTATAGCATCCCGGTCGAATTTAGTCCATTTTGTCATTGAATTATCCACCGAAATTTGTCGAATGGACCGTCGAACATATAGCATCTTGGTTGAATTTAGTACTGTGTAAAGGATGAAATTTCGACCAATACTAACTTTGGTTTAAAAAAAAAATGTGACACCATTTTCAATATATTCCTACTTTTAGTTGAATATATTGCTTGTCTATAATTAGTATGCATATATGAATCTATGAAGCTTTGATTTAGCTATTTTCTTCTATTTAGCACAATTAGGTTATTTCTCAAGTAGGCCCACTTGAGATACATGTCCCTACTCTTTTTTTTCATGTTAGCATAGATAATTAAATTTTATAGTCACTAACTTGGCTTCTACTAAACATTACTATTGGACTATGTGATGCTCTTGCAGCTTAGACAATTCTTTAGTAAGTTTAGTTTTGGCATGTTTTTAGTTTAGTTTAGGTATATATAATCTTTTAATTTTCATATGTTATTACTTATTATTAATTTTTTGACAACTACTAAATTCATGGTTTTTCATTAATCATTATTGTTCATAGTTTTATTTCGTGAAGTGTATGGTTTTCATTGCAATTTTCTTTTTAACACAATAGATGACAACCTAAGTAAAAACATGCACATATAGTGCTAAACCATGACATGCCTACGTCCTTGGGTTGATGTTTAAATGTATTATATTGTCCATAAGAGGTTATTTGTCAAGCTCAAGATTGATGAAATCTCAAGGGATGAATTGGCCTGATTCCACATGACTTTACTATTGTTTGTGAAGTGGTATTTTCTTGGCTATGATTTAGGAACGTGGTGCAGGGCACCTTGGCAAAAGCATGCAAGAAGAGTAATTTAGACTCATGAAGGTTTAATGATCTAGGAAGATCAAATTTTGAATGTAATTGGACCTATGGTCCATTTTTGTAATCGATGTTTTAAATGTGATAAGCCTAAACTATAAAGGCATGTAACAGAGGCAAATGACATTGAAAGGTCAACATGTACCTAAAGGGGTTCATTAAAGGTTGTTTTGTTGATCCTAGTCTATCAAAGGGATCTAAAGGCCTATAAGGTCTTTGACCAATGTAATAGGGTCTCTAAGGACAATTTAAAAGGTTGTGAAAGCACCAAAGAGTGCCCAAAGTTGTAATGTGCCATGTTGGCAATTAAGGCCTGATAAGGCTTATAGGAGATTTGATAGGTTTATAGGCCTTTAAGAAGGCTAAGGAATAGAGATAAACACTTAATGGTTATAAGTTGTCAAAGTTGACACTTTAGTGTCAACTAGACAACAAAATTTTAGTTTGTATTAGTTTGTAACTAACTAGCAACAGTTAGATAACTAATTGTTACAATTATGCAGGAGGATAAACTACTTTTGGAAGCCTATTTGGTAGGTGTAGGCATGTGTAGGAGGCATGGAGAGATGGTGGAGTATCAACAAGAAATGTAAAGAATATCAAATAAATAAAAAATGAATTGTTCTCTGCAATATCTATTCACTGTTCCATGGGTATAGTCTGAAACAATGAATTGTCTTGATAGTTTGAAGTGATTTCTTGGCATAGAAATGCCATGAGGCACTGTATTAGTTTTTATTTACCCTTTTCTTTCATTTCTTATTAATTTCATCGTGTCTTAGGAAAGAATAATAGACTGATGCATTCAAGAATAGTGACTGGTTGGGCATAGTCAAATACTTCTTGTTCTGAGGCTTTAAGGATGGTGAACGTCTCCCACCCTCTATAATCACTATGATTGGTTGGAGAGGATGAAAATGTATTTTTCAACTTGTGTTATATCCATTGTATGCAGTGGAGTGCAGATTTGTTGGAAGAACCACAAAAGTTGGTTGTTTAATGATGGAGACTAAGCCCGGATTGAGACACTAGTCATTATGAAAGTGATTTGATCCATGGAAGTGGATATTTTGTGATGGAATGTGTATGGGGGGATCATTTATGAAGTGTTTATGCTATTTTTTTAATTTGGGAGTGAGTTTAGAGGTCCTGTTGAATAGGCCCTAGATTAGTGACCCTAGAACTAAGGGTTTGGTGGCAAATAAGCTGGGTGAAGAGTAGAACCTTGTAAGTTTGGAATCCATTATTTATCACCCTCTAGAAAGACTATTTCAGTATTTGGAGTCATGGGAGCAAGTGGAGTTAGGGGTTGCTTTGTAAAAGTGGAGAATTATGCCTAGTGAGGATAGGCTAGGGGTATTGGATCTTGGGTATGGTCCAAAGGAGCATAGGCTAAAAATTTCAAAGGATTTAAATATCCCAAAAGGGTATCAAAATCATGTATTAACTTCCTTAGTTGTTTGGGGAAAGTTGGAGGAAAAGTCAAATTAATGACTAGTGAGGGCTACTAGCTTCAAGGACTGATTGTGTGTGTTGGATAGAAGATGAGTGATCCAGAGTTAATGGGTTGATGAAACATGGTAGATAGGCTATATGGAGGTGTTTCATGAAGTTAGAACAAAGGTTGGGGCTTTGGGTGAAGATATGGTGTCTAGGAGGAACTAGGTACACTTGGGAGACAAGTCATGGAGGGACATTGAGGTAAAGAAGTTATTGAAAAGTGGAATGGATTTTATATCTAATTTGATGAAGATGGATACCAAACACCACCTCTACATTAGAATGTTTCTTTACACTATACTCACCTATCTATATAATCAAATCATTGTTTTTTGTCATTGACATCACCAAAGAATTGACTGGTGTTTGTTAGTGCCAGAATAGTCACTGTAGACATAGTCGGTGTTTGGGTTTGTAGCAACACCATGTATTGACCCTATATAGTGAAATCACTTAAAAATTTCTTCTATCAACAAAGACAGTTGGCTTTTCACCTACATAGTGCAATCACTTAAAAATTTCCAAGGCTTTTTGTCAACAATCACATTTTTTGCATATCCAACAATAACTATAGTCGAGATGACCACAATTTGTTGATGTAATTTGCAAACCAATCTAGCACTCCTTTTGAAAATTTATTTGATAAAATCATATTGTAGAATGATCCCAAGGTACAACCCTAAATTTAACCACACATGCTCCATAGAGTTATTTTCTAGAGATTATGTATTTCTGCACATAGATTGACCTTGAAGGATGAAGCAACAAGTTGTAATGGAAAATGAACACAATGAATTTAAGGAAACTAGTTGTGTCAAATAAGCACCTAAGCATAGATGCCTTAACATGCAAGAAAGGAAGAAAAAGTATACTTCTCATGACCAACTCTGTGGAAAGCCTATTTGTCTAATATATCTTAATAAACTTACAAGTTTTGTGCAAAAATTCCAAATGTGGTGCATATCAACCAAAGCTATCAGTAATTTTGAAAATAAATAGCATGGAAATACTAGAGAAAGATCAAATAAATAGAATCAAAACATCAAGTATAACTCAAGAAGATTAAAAGCCATCACTATGATCAAAATTACAAACTATGTTCCCTACAAAAATACCTGATCAATTGCAGTCTTCCACTTGCCTGTACAATGAGAAAGAAAGAAGCTCATCAAATGGAAGAACTCCATTTGTAAGTCTGGCCTTGCCTGCAAACCAAAAACATAAAAAATTTTGTGGGATAGATAATTAAAAAAAAACTATTTCAAATCATGCATATTGAATCCTTTAATTGACTAGTATACATGGAAGCCTAATAATATTTAATTTATGATAGCTATTAAAATATGTTAAATGATGATGAAATAATCAAATCCAAATAATAAAGAAGATAATTTCCGCAAGATGATAAATAAATGTCTTTAGAAGAGTAAAGAAACATAGAATATTTTAGTTGATTAGTTACTCAAAATAGTACACAACTCACCGGCATACTTTGTACAACAGTAAGATTCAAGTGAGCCAAATTATTCATAATCTTTAGAATACTAGTTGTCACTTCTTCAAAATTGACAGGAAGCATATACGCTGCCTGTAGCTTCAAATCAAATAATTAGAGTAACCCTAGTTGCTTCAATAGGTGAACAAAAATTATCTATCTTGACTTTGATTTCTGCCACATGCAAATGATTTTGAGATACAGACCTATGCAATCCAATCTCCCAAGGAATAGACAACACCACTTATCGCCATCTTTGCCAAAATAGGATTTGTCATAAAGTGATGTTAGAATAGTTACTAAAATGGTCATAAATTATGTTCTTATAGTAAAAGAATACTTTGACTCAAGAAAAAAACTACACAATATTAAAACATGACATTATGCTTTAAAAACTAAAAAGGTACCTATAACGAAGAACTTCATTTTGACTTGCTAATTGGTTGTCACTATTAACTCTAAGCTTGTCTTTAAAGTTTGAGCTTCACTTGGTTTCGAGAATACTTTAATATTCTCTACTAAACAAGGCCAACCACATGAAGGTGGAAGCTCATTTTCACCCCCCCCCCCCCGCCCCCAACATCACTCTAAATTCCCCATTAACATTTAATAACATTCATTCATTCATCCATTTTTGAAATATAACATTTAATCATTATAATCACATGATAACATTCATTAACACATAAAATTCATTAACACACAACATTCATGAATAATTCATTAACACACAACATTCATGAATAATTCATTGACACATAAAATTCATTAACATGCAACATTCATGAAGAATTCATTAACACATCATTCATCAACATTACTAGTACAAAATTACATCCATTAAGACAACGTTCTTTCATTAGCAAAAAATGTTGATTACAATCATTTCTTTTTGGGTTTCTTGCTATTTTTTTTAATCATGTAATTTCTAAGAGGAAGATCAATGTCCTCCTCATCCCCCTCCTCTACTGATTCTAATTCCAACGTGTGTCTCCTCCTCATCTATTCAGGAACATGAGGCCGCTACGCCAAAGGGGGGTCCGCTGCAATAACAACTACTTCATGAGTTAAATTCACACCATTTTATATTAGTGAATTACAAGTATTTATTTAAGTAAAAGAACTATAAATTAAAAAATTAATTTAAAAGAACAAAACATAGATTTTCTTTACCTGAATGTGCCACATGATCTACATGGTGATCAGTCTGAACATCCTCTGGCACTCTTTCAGCATGACATGACTCTGTATCCTCTAAAATATACACAAAAAGGTTACACCAAGCTCAATTTAAGATGTTAAATTGTATTAATGATTACATAATTAGTTTTAAATAGAAAATGAGCACCTCCATGGACAATACGATGCACATCAGGGGCTTCATGATGCGGTGTATGATTTGTGTCATGATTAAGAGGCTGCATTGCAATGTCATGCACATTATTATCAAATAGATTGTTGCTCAAGTATTCAATTTCTAATATATTTTTTGGCATATTTACCTGTGCACATGATGCAGGAGACTCTTCGGTTGGGCCAGTGGAAGCTTTTCGTAGGCATTCAGCCATGGCTTGATAGCCTTCCTTGAAGGCAATTTTTTTGTGTTCTTCCGTGGCCTCTAAATTAAAATCAGAGCCTTGCATTTTTTGATTAAACAAAATTATTTTCATTTTATAAATAATTTTTCTCTGCAATTCATTTACTGCTACTTACAATTCGTATTTTAATTTTTGAATATCCACCAAAGCCAAGTCTATGATGCCAAATCTTTTGCAGCCTGGCCTTTGTTGCCATTGATGTGTCCTGCAACCTATGAAAAGTTTGAAATATGTTAGATGATATAGATATAAAGATCACTAATTAGTGCATTATTACATTGTACTACTAGTAGTTAATACTATTTCATATATTCTCGCATTTGCTAGTGTAATTCCTCTTTGAGCATCCCCTTTCTCCTTTGCATCCAAAATGAACTCATTCCAATCCCTCACTGAAATAAAGGGAGGATGCTCGCACTTTGGGTTCTAGACGAGACTCTTTCTATATGAGTCCCTCATAGTCTTAAGATGTTTGCAAGCTCTTTCTAAAATTTTATTCTCATCAAAAATATTATTACCAGACTCATGCTCTAAATCTTTAACGAGCTAATCTTTTAATTTTTTTTCTTGCAAGTTCCACCTTTTAAGAAAAAACACAAAATTGTTAGATATAGCTAGTAAAAGAAAAGACCAAAATGAAAGGAAAAATACTGTACCAATTAATGATATGAAAAAAAAATAGTGGGATAAAGTTAGTTCACTTATGATGTTCCACTTTGTACGTATGGTGGGCCTGAATATATGCAGTACGAGGTCATAAAGCTTCTTATAAATGTATTGCTTCCTGCAAAAAATGTCATGGGATAATCAATCCAAAACTTGTTATGAATAGGTAACTGCATATTACAATATAAAAAATAATTATTTAAAGTACCTAGAAGCTTAGGACATTTTAAAGGCATCGAATCATTATTGTCAATCAACAATGACGTCTACATAACTCCCGTGCTAGAAACACAGGTAGATCCAGGAAATGATGGTGAATTATCACCAATACATGTACTATGATCTGTATCTAGTGTACCAAATAGTGTCGCTGGTGTATCTCCTACTCCAAAAAAATAATCCACTATGTGATGCACCCAAGATTAAAGTACAAATTATCAAATCATAATTAACACAAAACCAAATATAGCAAAACAAGGATTTACTAGCTGGCATAAACCGTGAAGGTGTCAATGTTTGCATGCCTCTTGTTTCTGACATTGCACTTAGCAATCTTGAATGGACGTCCATCAACCTCCTAGGAGGAGTCTCCTGCACTTGATGACTTGAACAATACATTGTTAGCAAAGACATTCTGAAATAATAAAAGTAAGAGTGAACTTAAGAAGTTTTTGAATGTTCCAAAGAAAAAATTCCTTGTAACTTTCAACTAAAGGATTATTTTACCTGAGGCAGCTGGAGCTCTACTAGTACTGGCCTCACCGCATTGTCCTTGACTAGGTTCTGGATCAGTTGCCAAAAATTCCTATAACAAGAACACATATTACATATTATACTTCGCAACATAAAAGAGTATAAAATATAAACCTTTATTGAAATTTTGTTATAACTAAAGATTCAGTACTGCTTACTTCATAACAACATGCTTACACTCTCAATTTAGATAGCCTTTTCATCATCTCCTCAGTTGGAATATTTACTTCATCCGAAATTCTCATTATTTCTAAATTGATTTTTTAAATTTTTTTCTTCAACATAATTGTTACATTAGGCATTTTTGTGATATAATCATCAGAAGGGGTAGCTATTGCCTCTGTACTTATTGCAGGTTCTTTTCCCCTATCCTTAACATCAAATTTTGATAGGAATATCAGTAAAACTATCATAAAAACTCCAAAACCATAAATAAAATAACGTAATAATATAACATTTTTCAACTATCTAATTTGTACAATTTCAATAAGGTTTACCCTTGCTGAAGAATGGGTGGGAGGAGCATCCTCGTGGCCTCTATCATGTGTGGGATCCATATCGCCCTCTGACAAAGATTAAATATAAAAACTTCTATGAACTGAAAGCAATAAACTTAGCAAAAAAAAAAACTCATTAATAAAATGGTATATAGTACTTACCACCCTCATGATAGTAACTTTGTCTATATCTATAGTATTTAAATGGTAAGCTATTAGCAGTTCTTCCCCTGCACTTATTGATTTTATTGCACATACAAAAACTTGATTCCCCTCACATGCCTCAAATATGCAATTGGGTTTCTTATTAGTTGAGGAAGGTCACATACTATTTATAAAACCCGCAATATTACTTGTTGCTTTTGGTCTCCCATCAATTTACATTGCAAATCTTTTACTGTGATTATTTTCTTTCCATTGTATATAATTAGTTGATAGTGCATACCTACGCATACTTTTTTTATATTGAACAATCTGCATCTAATCATTGTAATTGTAACACGAACTGACATACTTGAACAATTCAACAACTTTTTTGTAACATACCTTTATCCCATCCATGGAAAATAGGCCCAAACCATGTAATGAGGATAGAGCAATGCGATATATCCTCTCATTAACACAAAAATCAATGTTAATTGGAGGTAGCTCATTGGGTACCCATTCTTTCTAAATGTGTGTATATCGAAAGGGCACCTTGATGTCTCATTTGGTCACATCATCATAAGAAAATGACCCCTCATTAGAAAGGAAAAATTACATGCGTTTATCAAATTTTCTTCTAATCTTTTGACCTCTAGTTGATCTCCCTATTTTAGTCATACTATATGTAGAACTTTCATCTAGCATTCCCTCATTTCCCTCATTCGATGTAAATAGATCTGACAAGTACCTATTTGGTGGGTCTTGCAATCCATCAAATGAGATATTGTCATGTCCCCGCTTCAAATAGAATTTTGATAATATTTAAATAATATATATAGAATAATCAAGTTGTGACCCATACGTATGGTTCTTCTTTGTCTATATGTTAGAGATATAAAATGTACTAAGTTGAAAGTGATTATATAATTATATTTCTATATGATTCTTCTTTGTCTATATATACATTATATGATTATATAATATGTCTATTTATAACATATGTGCTCAGTGATAAACAAGAAGAATATAAGAAAATTATGTCTATTTATTGACTTATACCTGCTAATCCATGTCACTGTGCACTATCCATGCCAAAGGGGTTAAATTTCTTGCATATGTTAATCATTTATCTTAAGTTAGCTAAAAATTACATGATACGTATGCTACAAATAACTTAGAAGACAACATGAACAATATGCAACATCGTAAACATGAACAAATTTACCTTATATATGGAATGCAAGATTGTTAATAGAAGAGGTGACGATGTCTGTAGTCAATTGCCTATTTGCAAAAAGGGTGATAATCAAACACAATATATACATGTATCAGTAGCAATTAATTGAGCATCGTAAGGAAAACATTGGTACTTATAAATCACATATGTTGTAATCATTAGAATTGAACACAATAAATATGTAATCATTACAATTGAAAGCAATAAATCATATCAATTATTTCATTGATCATTTCAATTATGTCATTGATCATCTTCTTCTTCATCATCATCATCATCATCACCATCATCATCACCATCATCACCATCACCATCATCATCATCGCCATGATCACCATCACCATCATCATCATCATCATCATCATCATCATCATCATCATCATCATCATCATCATCATCATCACCATCATCTCGATCGTCATCATCTACTTCTTCATCATCTTCAATATCTTCTTCTTCCATAACATTATACTTTATCAGCCTTCCTCTTAGATCATGTCTAACAACAAATGACCAACCCTGTTTATGTGGAACCTCTGAGTAAAACACTTGCTCACATTGGCTTGGAAGAACATAGGGCTCATCTCCAACTGCCTCAAATAACCTTGTATTAATCATTGTAAATCCATTATCATGTTGAATAACAATTCTATCTGGATCATTTTGATTCAATTGTAGCCTGTACCATTTGACGACGAATAGAACTACTTTGAAGGAGTTAAAGTCGCACTCAATTATATCATCCAAGATGCCATAGTATTGATTTTGAGATTGTTGAGGATGTATGTCATTTCTAGATGATATATTGGTGACCTCGAAAACTACAGTTATCCTAGAATCACAAGTTTTCTTTGTGTCATCTAACTTTTTTATGCCAAATTTGTGGCCATGATAGTACATAGCTTTGTGGTACTTGACCTGCAATTTTTCAAGCATGTGTAAATTATTTTCATCATGAGTTGATACGAAACATATGAGTCATGATCATTAATAAATTTGTACGCACCTCTCCGCCTCTTAAACCATGTGCTAGATCAATTACCATTGGCGTAACATTAGAATCTCCATTACGATGAGATTCTCTAACCAATGAAGCAACACCTTCCCATGTTAATGAGCAACCATTTTGTTGACATCATTCAATCCATACCGTCATCCAATCAAGATTGTTTGCAATATACAAATGTATTTCATCCCACTCTCAACCAACTGTATAAAAAAAATACACCAATTATAAATAACTTATATTGAAAATTTATAAGAATTAATTAACTACAATAGCATCTTAGATTTACCTCTCACTTTCCTCAATCTACCTTTTCCCATCAATTACTCCCCTTCGAATTTGTTAATGGAGTTGGGATCCCAAATACGATCTACATGGATCTTTGCTGCAAACTTAGGAAGATATTCACTAATGTACACCATGGTTTGCTATATCATATATCCCTCCACCATAGAACCCTCAGGATGTGCTCTTTGTCGAACCAAGCCTTTCAAAAATTTTAAGTGTCTCTCAACCATCCACATTGACCTAGTTGGTACAGGTCCACACAATTCAATCTCCTCAACTTGATGTATGAGGTAGTGTTCTTGTGCATTGAAAAAAGTTGAAGGTAGACACTTTTACATTTCACACATAAGAAGAGGAATTTTTCTCTTTCAATATTTTATATCTTCTTTATTGATTTCTTTAGATGACAACCACCTCATGTATTTTCTAAGATCATATATAACTTGTTTGACATTGTTGGCGAAGTGGTGTGGGAGAGATAGAAGTAGAACGTACTGCAATATTTGTAAAATGATCTTGTCAATATTTTATAAAAGAATGCAATGAAAACTACATGTAGTATACAAATATATAGTGAATACAAAATAACATGAATTACCTTAATAAATGTATGTCAATCATGTGTTTTCATCCCTGGCCCAAATTCACTTTTCTTCAATATGAGATCATTTATGTTCGCAACAAATCTTGTAGGAAATCATTTTTTTTTTATGATTTCTTTGATAGCATTGCTCTGCTGCTCCGACAATAACCAACTAAGGGCACTTGTATCAATCTAGTCTCCATTGTTATTTGATCGAATGACATTTTTCATTGCATGGTTGGATTCTTCAATGTCACTACAAATTTTGACAATTTGGTTTTTGTCACGCCTTCCATCCAAGATTTTTCATAATGTCTTTGTTACATTCTTTCTAATATGCATAGGATCAAACAAATGCACAATTGAGAGTTTCTCGTAGTATGATAACCTAGTAAATTGCGTAGGATAACTTTTTAGTCCTTTTAGAAGTTGGTCATTGATGCCTTGACGACCTTCACAAGCATCAATTACATCATCAGTAAACAAAACACAATATCAAAATATAAATTTAGAACAAAAACTATCAAATGAAATGACATTACCTCGATGATTTATTTTATTGTATGTCGACTTCCATAGGTGAGGTGTCATTCTTTGTGGCTTTGATGTAGTCTTTTCTTTCCTATTGAAAATATATTTTTCAGTAATTAAGTACTTATGATTTCTTTGGAGAAAGTGTCTTTTCTCATCGAACACCTGCTTTCTTAAACTTTTTGAATGATGAGATTTCATCTTTGGACCAAAAATTGGACATGCAAATTTTCCCTTTGTCTGAAGACCTACAAGATCATGTATAATTAGATTAAATGTGTTAACTTTGTGTTAACACTATAACATACCAAAAAAGAGGTGTTAAGAAGAGAACATACCCCAAAAATGTGTTAGCCTAGGGACATCATGTATTGTCCATACAAGCATTGCATGGAATTGAAATTATCTTTGTCCTATTGGTCTAGAGATGTCATACATAGTGACCCCATTCTATAACACCATCAACTCGTCAATAAGGGGCTCAATATATACATTGATATCTTTAACTTGGTACTTACCTAGTTGAATGAACAAAAATATTACATAATTATTATGACCATTTTGATGGATTATTAATAATAAATTAATTTAGATGACCATTAAATCAAAAAATACCTAGAACAATCAATGCCAACATTATGTGCTCCCTCTTTATGGATGACCAAAGAGGAATGTTATTGTTGATAACAAAAATAGGCACATCGAGTAAGTAGATCTCATCTCTCCAAATGAATTGACACCGTCTACTGCCAATGAAAGCTTGAGATTACAACGTTCTTCTTTAAAGTGTGGCCATTTTTTCTCTATTTCCTTAAATGCCGAACCATCCGTAGGCATTCACATAATGTCATCTTAACTTCTATTTCATGCATGTTAATCCATAAATTGTGTCAAGCTATTGCACTTGAATAATTGTTGCAAACATGGAATAATGGGAATATGTCTAAGAACCTTGTGAGGCACCTTTTTTGTTATTTGATCTGATTGATATCTACTAATATGACAAATAGGGCATTCTATTGTAAATTCATGCTGTTTATGATATATAATATGATCATTCGGACATGCATGTATTGTTTGATACTCCATTCCAATATCTTTCATAATGGAAGATAATTCTCGGTACGAGCGAGGTAGAATGTTTGGTGGTGGTAACAAACACTCACCTATCAACCTACAACCAAAAATATAATTTGTTAATTTAAAGAATATTAATTGCTAAACGATTCACCCAATGTTAGTTGTAAGGGAATTACAACTAAAATAATGAAAAAAGATGACATACCTTAACATACGTGTCATTTCTACATTGGATAAACCATTCATAACCTTCAAGTTCACCAACAACAATACAATGGCAAGAAGAGTTGTTTTAGAGCCTTCATATAGGGGCTCGTGTGCCTTCTCAAGTATAGGTACATCAAGCTCTGCGTCAACATCATCATCATCATCATCGTCATCTTGATCATCATGATATTCTTCATCATCGTGGTCTTCTTCCATAGTATCATTACCTTCTACTTCTATATTCACACCTCCATGTTCCCTCATTTGGAAATCCACATTCTCTGGATTGTCATGGTCCATAACATGAAACTCAAGAACATTGACCTATATGAAAATGATGACCTTATATTAACCATGACCATGATGTCATCATCAAATCATGTCTTATGTATTTTATAAATTATTAAAATACATACCAATGGATGAAATTCATTTCTCCCTTCAATGTGACCATGTTGCCTACAATGTTCCTCAGCTGTTTTGATTAGATATCTTCGAGTCTTTAAGCCCTTACAAATTTTGCAAGGATAATAACATTTTCCATCACCTTTTCTTTTTAAGTTAGACCATAGTCTAGCAATTGTCTCCCTATTTTTTTGTGTGTTGATATCGTCAGACATGGTCTTTCTTGAATGGAATGACTCGTTGGTGGAAGAAGGATGATTTGTTTGCAACCTGCAGATACAAATCGTTACTGAACAACCATTTTCTCAACTATAATTTTCTCAACGCAAAGGGACATTTATCATAACAAATCAAAGTTTAGAAATGGACGGTTCTGATGCTTTTCCATTACAATAGCAATAGAGGATGTATAGATAGAAAAATAGTTGTAAAAAGTAGATTTAAATAAATAAAATCAAGTAAATAACTAAGGAAACTGAATAACATTGTAGGACTCCTTAACTCCATATATAGGCTGCTCTTAAGTAATTAAAACACAAAGAAACCTCTCCTAATCATATGAATACAAGCATGGATTTTTTTATTTCATTGTTAACTTGAGCACCCTATTTCAAATAGAACATTATCATAAAATCTCGTAGGCCTTAATTTTTTATATTTTTTTAATGACATTAACATGGTAACTTTCCAAAGTTAAGCACCTCCAATAATACTCCCAAGACCATTCTTGTGGCTTACCATAATGACAACTCATTTCTTAGTTTCCTAAACTGTTAAATTGCCTCTACAAGTCCATATTCAAGAAGAAAACTTGGCCAAGTTAAACAAACTAATGGCTGAAATGAACGTCATTGAGGAGGCAAATGCAAACTTTGAAATACTTCTTGTCAACAATAGATAAAAGGAATTTTTCAAATGTTAAATGTTGATTAAAGGAACAGTCTTGTAACTCAGAAGAGCTTAGCTCATCTGACCACAAACTTGACAAGTACTTGTTTGATGTCTAGGCAAGAATAAGATTAGTCCCTTTATGAACCGTCTCTTACATATGTGCTTTGATTAAGAAAAAAAAATTGTTATTTTGTCATATATTTTTCTATTACAATAGTATCTAGTTGCATAATGACTTTGATGATGTATTGGTTACAAATATTTTACTGTATATTTTATCAAAAAATTGTGTGTATTGCTTTGTTGGATTGATGAAGTGTTATCAAGGAGAAGCATAGTTACACAGAATATGAAATGAAAATCAGTTGGTCATACAAATATGAAGTAAGGTAAAGATAAGAAGTAATAAGAAAATGAGTAGATCAAAAGGAGTAATGATAATCCTTCTTAAATCTGAATGTCTGCTAGTGATCAAGATGACCATTGCCAAATGTCGATGAAATCAAGTAATTCTTTGGATCTCATTCTTTGGTACTCAAAGAAAGTTGTAATCAAATTCAAAGGTATAATGATGGGCTCCTCATTTTCCTTTCCAACATTACTGTTGCTTTGGTTATTGTGGATGACAATAAGACTAAATAATGATTTTTAAGAGAATAATGAATTAGCAAAAATAAATACAAATTTAAGAAGTGCATGTGCGGTCATGTACTATAATGATGTTTGATTTAGATTATTCTACATCTTTGCATTTGAACTCCAAATTTTAAAATTTAAACCTGGCTGTCTTTTTCATATTGTTCATTGAGTTGGCTGAAGTGTGAGTCATTCCAAATTACATGCTTGGTGGTTGTATTTTAAGATTTAACACCAATTCAAATGAATCATGTAAAGGGAAGGATCTAAGATTGAGCACATCTAGAATTTAATTGTAAAACTGCATTTCTCATTATAAGAGTATTGTGTGCATGCTTATTGTTTTGATCCTGGCTCATTATTGTTGAATTGGTCTATTTAGGGTTATGCCTAATTGGAACTTGGCCTGTAATACGACTAATTGGAATTTGATCCTTAAGATTCAAGAGAATTCCCTAATGTGTTCAATGTGCCATATGCCTATATGTAGATTAAAATATAAAAAATAGACTAATGTCTAAATACCCATTAATGGATTGTGCATTATTGATGGATCATTTGTCTTGGTCCTCATTATTGTTTCAAAATCATCTTCATACATATAACAATGATTAGAAGGTGTTCTCATGTTTAATTAGTTCTTATACTTTGACCTTGGGTAATATGAAAGCCTTCTTTCAGATCGATGATGTTTCATGTTCCATGAATGACTGTTCATACATATAAGCTCCAAGGTGGATGGAAAATAATTAAGCCAATTAAGGCTTCTAAGAATGCTTCAAATTGACCCCTAATGACCTAAAAACTGACATTTGATGCATCCCATACCAAAAAATCTTATTAGCATCAACCTGACAGTGGGAAAAAGAATTCCATGAAAGTAGGCAACATAGACAAGTGCAAGCAATATCATCCCTGCCGCATATGTAACAGGCTGATGGGATAAAAGGAGATTTTGGGGGAAGGCAGAGAGGAGAAAAAAGGTGGCTTATCTTTACTCATATCCCTACTTGGTCTACTCAAGTGAGGATACACTTGGATTCATGAAAGGAGCAATAACCCCTTTGGCTGTGAGATGTCCATAAAAATGTACAAGTCAGAATGTCGGGTAACCTGTATACAATTGAGGATCCTAACAAGTCGATACAAGTTTCCTTGCATTTGCAGAAGCCAAACCAGATAGAACATACTTCCATCTCACAAAGAAGACCAAACAAGTGGTAAGGATCAAAGAGATCATTTACATTAAACATAGAGCCGTATCAAGACCAGTAAAAGGACACCTTAATCATCAAGATAGCATAAGAGCCAATCATATCCAAACATAATTGGTATCTATACATTACTTATAGATCACATAGTGATCAAGACTATCATAATAAAAGAGTGGTATCAATAATTTAAGTCTTGCAAATCTGAGCAAATAGTTTCATAATTCTAAGAGTATATCCAAGGGACATTACAACCACCAGAAGTCAATATACACAACATTTAATCATAGTGTTCATGCAAATAAGAGGCATCAGTTATCGCAATATCCATAAACTATTTCCTGGCAACATTTATCTCACACATAGCAATTAAGACAATCAACTTCGTTAAACATATACTAGTAATAGAGGGATATACAATAGGATGCATTCTTCTTACTGGGATGGTTCCTTGATTTGATACAATAGTAATATTGCTCAAATAATGTCATCAGTCGCTGTCCATATATAGACTAGGAGAACAAGCATGGTAAAAATATAATTATTATTAGGAATTGCACCGAGTATAGATGTATGGTTCAGATCACATGCATAATTACTTAACCAGATCCATAAACATTATCCCTTGAATAATTATTACAAATACATGTTTCCCTTAAATCAATTACATAAACATTTAAGGAGGTATCATAGATTGTGCTTCACAAGAATGATCAAGAATTCAGAGAAGGAAGTCTCTTGTTGTTAGTTCTTTGAGGAAATCATCATAAATCCCTAAGGGATCTTAGAAGGGACATTTGACCTAAAAAATGACATTTGATGCATCCCATACCAAAAGCTTTTATAGGGTTACTTTGGACCAACACACCTAACCATGACTGAACCCCTATTTTCAATGCATGAAAATGACCAAATTTTCAAAGCAACTACTCTCCTCACATTCCCTTATCCCACCAAACCTTCAACAAAGTTATAAAATGAATCAAAATGGTTAAATCCACAAGCAATTAGACTCACGGGCCCTGCAACACCAAAACCCCCAAATCTTGACTCCAAACCCTGGTTTGCTAGGGCTTCCCCAATCTCCTGTTACAACTCACTCTTGCGTCAAATTAGTGATCGAATCACCATTAATTCAACATGACAAAACATTTTCAAGCATAAAAAACCTTCCTTATTTAGACAGATCATCCACTGCTACACATTGCATCCAATTTCATTGTATTTTCTCACTGTTCTTTAACTGTGATCACCTTTACTCCACACAACTCTGCATATGCATGGTTAATGATCTAATAATATAGGTTAGAATTAACATTCCATGGTTAGAATGGTTCTCATTATTAGGTTAGAATGGTTCTCATTATTCTAAGTTCCTACTGTAATGATAGTAAACTAAAATAAGAAATGTTATTAGATAAACCACTGGCATAACAATAGTTTCAATATAAAATGAGACTCATTCGAAAATGGCATGAATTGAATAAAGAAATGTTGCAATTCCTTTAATGCATCAAAATAACTGAATTGAGACTTCAAGACGAATGAATTTTGTAGAAAATAGAGTATTTATATTGCTTACAGTTTTATCCATTTTCAACTTATATAAATTCTAAACAACTAATTCAACCAACTTTTCGTAAATCCTAAATCCATAGTTTATATATAGCATTCAATTCTTATTGGAAATCGATTCGAAATAGCTTAACCCTCAGCTTCAACTCTTCACCCTGTTAGCTTCTACCGGCTCCTTCGCGCGTGCTAAAATGAAATGCTCAAATGAAGTTTCAAACTTTTTTTTTTACTTTATGTTATGCCCGTGTTAGTCAAAATTTTGACCAACACGGTGTTAGTCGAAATTGTGACCAACACGGGGCACGCATTTTTTTATAAAAAAAGTTTCCTTCTATAATGCGACCAACCAAAATATTTCTATTTGATGGTCAAATTGTTTAGTCGAAATTTAAGGTCAAATGTACTAGTGTTAGAGGAGATGTGGAGGAAGACTTCTAAAGTGGCCAAGAGGCTCTCTCTATTTGAGAAAGATCAAAGGATGGAGACAAATGGGAGGACAAGAAGACTAGGTATAAGTCTTCTAGAAATAAACTTCCAAAGTGAAGTGTTGGAACTGTGGACAGATTGGTCATGTCCAAAATGACTATAAGGAGAAGAAGAAGAAGAAGAAGAAGAAGAAGAAGAAAAGGGATGACTCTTTGAGTTTTGAATCTTCTCAAAGTGATGAAGATGTTAGTAGTGCTGCTTTGGCTAATTGGTCATCTAATGATGACTGGTTCAATTAATTTGGTCTTCATGTGGAAGATGTTTGTCACAATACCATGTGTGACTCAACACTACAGTTGATTGGGAGTTGTTTGTAGTGTTATAGTGAATGATCTTCATTAGTATTGCAAATAATGAAGGCGTGAGATTCTAATGTTGTAGAGGATCTTTTCACATTTGTTGAAGTACTATTTGGAGATGTCTATCTTCATGTAATTGAAGATGTTGACATCTTGAGGACTCTACAGGGTTTTTGATAAAGGTGTAGATTATGTTTTCATTTGACATGTTATGGTATGTTAATATGGAGCATGTTATCTCTTTGGTTGAGATGTTTCAGATCATGTTGTCATGTTTAGGTTCCTAAGGCCATGGTTGGAACTTTGTGTATTGAGTACATTGGTACTCAATACAAAACAAATATAACATAGATTGATATATATGTTACATCAATCTAGTTTTTTTTTTTGTTGTGTATTGAGTACATTGATCATTTGCTTGACACTTCATGAAGTTGTTGTGCTTCTTTTGGAGTTAGCATAGATTGATGTGTTACAAGTGCTCATGGATACTTAGTGATGATGGTGATGATGTTTTTTCTTGTTATTAAAGATGTGTTTGTTTCAACAGAAGTATGACAGGTATTTAGAGGTGTATGTAGAAGGACATGGTACATGGTTGATGTACTGTTGATGTTCTTGATGCTACAAGTTTGTTGTTGCACTTTTATTTGATGTTGTTGAATGGATTCATATCATATTAATATTACTTGTGTAGTGGGAGCTTCTTGGCATGTATGTGACAGGTATTGCACTTGAGGCTTGAGATTGTAGGTAACAGGTTGAATATGGTGATGTTTTGGAATCCATTTTGATATACATTAGAGGTGTGTATAGTTGGATGTGCTAACACTTACTATGGGTGCTATTTCAGCTATGATTGTGAAAAATGTTGATACATTCGATTATCTTTTGGATTGAGGGTTTCGAGGTTTGGGAGATAGATTTATGGTTCTCTGTGAGACAGATTGTATTATTTTCTCAGTGGATAGATTCTATGTCTGTCCAGTGGTAGAGAAATGGTAGAAGGTGTGAACATCCATGAATGAGATGAGACTATTCATAAGTGTCTCAATGGTGCTCACAGTAGATTTTTGTTCTTGATGCTTTTGTGTTCGAGTGGTATATCAACATTGATGGGCGTAAGAGTCCATGATTCTTTGTAATCTCTATGTTTACTGGTTCGTAGTTATGAGTACGTATTTTGTCAAGTGGGAGATTGTTATGAATGTCTTGTGTATACTACACCATAGGGTAATTCCACCGTACGGTGGTTATGTGCGGTGAGGCATCGTACGGTACAGTGAGGCTACCACCGTACGGTGAGGTGTAGACCATGCGGAGATAATTGTGTAGCCGCATGGATTAGATAGATGCACTCCTTAGCGGACTCATTCGGTGATTGCCATGACCGGTATGTGGTTGTTGTGGTTGAAGGGAGTGGTCTAAGGGAGTGAAGTCATGTCACCTGACAGAGTGGCTCGAGGGAGTGACCGGTTGAGGAAGTGGAGGCTCTATACGGTTGAAGGAGCCTTACGGTGACATATAGTTTGACTTATGGAGTTATTGTACAGGTGATGTCCCACAAAGATCCAGAACGTCAGCTGGAGATGTGACAACGTCGTCGGGTATGACAACATGGTAGTAGCTGAGGCAAAGGGAGTAACCTGAGGCTGAAGGGAGTCTCTGAGGTGAAGGGAGTGAACCGATGCTGAAGGACCATCAATTGGAGGACTGCCAAGGTTGCTAGTAACCGTTTCATGGAGCGGCAGTTGCTATACCGAATTCTATAATGAATCATAGAGTGTATAAATGTCTGTGGAATTCTTTATAAATGAGAGGCAAGTAGCATGGTGCTCTGACAGGTTGATTGTAAGGCAATCTAAGCATGTGTAACAATCCGGAGTGAATTGTATGTAAATCTTTTTACTGTAATACAAAGTTGCTTGAGGGTTTGTTGGGCGGTGGGTATTTCCCGAAAGGGTTTTCTCACATTAAATCTAATGTTTTCTCTATGTGTTTTGTGTCTAGTAATTCTATATTTTATTGTCTTGTACATCTCTGAGATATAGTTACTTATTTCCCTGTTAGTTTGGCATTTAAAAAGCATTTCTGCACTATTGCTTTCCTAACACTTCAAGCAGCTCAGCCTGGAAAGGCTTGGCAACTCCTCAAGATCAGAACACTTTTCAAGCGCAACTCTGTAAGCTTGATAAGATAACCTATTCCTGTTACGCTCACCAATCCTCTGCAACATATCAGGGTAAGACTGACCAGTGTTGTTTGTAAAGTAATGATCTGTAGATCCTTATGATACCAAATCTTAATGCGCTCATAGCAGATCGGTCTGACAAAACTTGGCGACCCAATAAGCTCAGGACAACAACTAATTTTCAGATTTCTAAGTTCAATGTGACCTGACACACTAATCAAACTTTTGACAGCTAACAAATTAAAGATTTTTAAAATTCCAACATCCATCGATTATGATCCTGAACAAGCAACTTGCACATATAGAATCTGGCAACTCCATAAGCTCTGGACAGTCACGAATGCTTAACTCTTCAAACTTTTCAAAACCGAACTTTGTTGTTTTTGAATTCTTACAACCATCCAAATCAAGATATTATACCTTTACATTTCTATCGAATGTTATCCTCTCCTGACACTTCATTCCCCTAAGACGCAAGTATTCAAACTCAAGGTCTACATATTGACTAATGTTTAACATCACAAAATTTGTAAGATCACCTAATCTTGTTAATCTTTTGAGTTCATTACAATTTGTAATATCAAGACAATTTAATATCTCTACCCCAGTTAATATCACCTCCATAAGATTTTTCCTGCAATGAATATTTGATTGACTTAAGTGTGGGATGGGAATTCCACTAATTAATAGCATGGACACGAATTCATCACCACTAATATCTAGCTTTTCAAGGCCACTCATCGGGATCTTACCACTAAATGACTTTTATCCATTTTCTACATAATCTGGAAACTCTTTCAAAGATATTTGATATATTTCAAGAGAGAAGGTGCCTGAAATTGAAGATAACTTGTGTAAAACTTGCAAATTTCAAAAAATACGTCGGAGACCACCATAACAGAACGCATTCTACAATAGCCTTAAAGGGAATTTAATTTTTCAAAGGGAGGATTGAAATACCTGTATGCGATTCTTTAACACTATTTTGAGTCGGTCGCCTATGATTTTGAAACACTGCAAATTTTGAAGAGTAATCCATGAAAGAACGCTTGGTTGTTCTGTGGAATTGCCCTCAATCTGGAGCTATAGTAAGGAACCTGACGTCTCAAAGAATGTATCTGATTGGCCTAAAAATAATAGAACTTGAGAACCCATGGATTCGTCAAAAATAGAATGGAAACATCTGATATTAGTGTTGGTGCGTAACATCTCATATTTTTATTGATGTAGTAACAAGTAACAATACCAAGGAGATATGTGAAGGGGTAACAAGCATTACATAATTCTCACAGGTCCAAAGAATGAGGTGGGTTCAGTGCTTTCGTCGAAACATCCAAGGTAAAATGGATGGAAAATGTGTTGAAACGTAGATTGTATTCTGTCGGCCACTTCTAAAGAAATCTGTGGTCACCATCAATGCCGTGTTCTGTACGATTAATAGATTGTATAGTTGTTGATAGCAATACAAGTGTTTGTTTATCTTACTAAAGTATGTATTATGAGAATACATAATATACAGAAAGGAATATATGATATTATAATAAGAATATTATCTTTAACATTTCTTTTGAATCTTTATCTCCTCTATTTTTACCTTCCCTATGTCTTTTTCTCCTTTTGTTGACTTTTGATTCTCATATCTTGATGAAAAAATATCTCCCATGAACGTAGATTGTATAGTTGTTGATAGCAATACAAGTGTTTATCTTACTAAAGTATGTATTATGAGAATACATAATATACACAAAGGAATATATGATATTATAATAAGAATATTATCTTTAACATCTCTTTTGAACCCTTATCTCCTCTATTTTTACCTTCCCTATGTCTTTTTCTCCTCTTGTTGACTTTTGATTCTCATATCTTGATGAAAAAATATCTCCCATGACCTTCCAATCTTCTCCCTCCTCTACATTTTATGTTTAAAATGTCTCTTTATAGTGAGGTCATGAATGGGGAAACAAGTTATTGCATGCCTGAATAAACCGTGAATTGCAAATTTTCCACAAACAACTAGTTTTCATGCCCACTTAATGTCATGAATGTCTCTTTCATTTCATTTGCACCATACTCAATTAATGTTGGTAATTTCTAATTATGGATAGGAATAAATACTACCATCAGTGTCCTATCTCTTTTTTCTAGGTCATAGCAATGGTGAGATGTTTCTTTAGGTTTGTTTATTACCATTAACCATGTAATGTCCATGTGAAATGATATTTTTATGGGGATGTGACTTTTAGGAGGCCCAACTTCTATTTTACATAAATTTTGATATAGGTTTAGAACCCCATGACGTCATTCTTCTAAGTGTAAAAACTATAGAGGTTCATTTCATCAAAACTTGTTTAGTTTAACTAAGATCCATTTTAACATTTTTTGGGGCCAAAATTAACCTCTAAATACATTTTTATGTTCTACATAACATATTTTTTTAAAAAGAAATTAATAACAAGATGAGCACTTGAAGCATATTTTATAGCACTCTTTTCATTCTCAACCAAAAATATAATATCATATGGTCTACTAGTTTATATGCTTATAATAAAAAGTTTTATGAACTTATTATACCACCTTGGTTTCAAATAACCATTAATGGGAATGTAGAGACTTCTTGTTAATATCTTTCTATCTCTTATTTATACAAATGAATGTCTTTAAATATTTAATCATACAAAACATGTACTATATTAACTTACACCAACTATAAGGAAATGACAAAAGTCTAAGAATTTGAAGTTGAAGTTTTTAAATTTGAGATTAAGCATTGTATCTCACAATCAAATCCTAAATGATATGAGATAATTAAACTTGAACAAAAAAAATGTTAATTTTCAGATAATGAGTGAATTCATGAATATGACTGTGTTAATTAAATGATGAATATATATGAATATCTATAAGTTAAATGTACAATTCTTAATATAATGATCTAATTAATATATATTATATAAAGAATCTTAAATATAAATATAATGATTTTATTATTATAAAAAAAATATAAAATAAAAATACAATAGATGTACTTTTCTCCTTTATAATACATCTTATTTACTTATCTTACCAATGACGGCATCAATTATAGTTACAACTTTTTTTAAAACTCTTGATTTCTGTACAATATTATCATAAAGTGTAATTTAAAAAGCATAGAATCAATATTGAAGATTGAAATGACAAGGGATCTTCACTATATTACATATTCAACCGAACATATCGCCCAGGACGTCTAGGGCTCTTATGCTCCAATTTCAAAATTAGGCATTTCATTCTCATCTCTATAGGAGTGGCCAACAAAATCCAATCTACTTTCAAAGGATTTTCCTTCCTTTCCCCCTTAATGTTTGAATGCTTATCGAATGCCAATGAAAAATTAAAAGGAATCCAATCTCCTTTCCTCCTACCATGTATGGGTGGATGTGACTAAGCTCCAGTGACTAAATTTTAAAAAAAGGAAAACATTTGTTCTTTGTGATCTAAACATTTTGTGATCGAAAACCACAAAAAATTACAAAAAAATCATATATTTTTTACAAATCTGAAAAAAATATTTGACTTTTTTTTTTTCTTTGATACATTCTATCTGAATGGTGTTGGGATATTTCGACGAAAGGGCTGAGGCGTAATTCAAAGCGATTTCCTTGTGCTTTCTGGCCCTTGGATGTTTCGCGGAAAGGATTGAATTTATAAGCATTACTCTTCTTTTCCTTAATCAGCGAAGGGAAAGCATTAAAACCCACAAGAAGATATATTTAATTCACTCTATAATTCCTCTTTCATTACACATACTGCAATCAAAAATCGTATTTCGCGAGAAGGATTGATTCTCCTTTATACGGCTTGTCTTTTAACTTTTCTAAACATTTTCCCAACTCCTTTTTGCCTCTTAAACAACGAAGGGATCTATTTAATCACCCTACCCTTGCTCTTTGCCTAAGTATTCTGCATTCAACAATCCTATTTTCCCTACTCTTTCTCTTTCTATTTTTTCCACAAGAACTCATCTTTGATTAAGCATGCTGCAATCAGATCCTAATCGCACTTCTTTTACCCTTTCTAGCTTTTGAAACGGGTCATTAGGGTTTGACGTGGAACAAATGGCGTCGTCTTCTTCACCAGACCAGCGAAATCAGGAATTTAATGCTTTCTCTGGAATTGAATCTGCCGGCGAAAGAAGGATGGCTTCTGAATCTTCAACATTGTATGATGTTTTCATCAATCACAGAGGTTCTGATGTCAAACTCACTCTGGCTACTCAATTCTACAATTCCCTCAGGGATCTACATATAAGGGCATTTCTTGATTCAGAAGAGAAGGAGCTTGGAGACTCATTTCCTTCAACCATTGAGACTGCGATTAGATCTGCTAAGGTACACATAGCTATCTTTTCCAAAAGATATGCAGAGTCACCTTGGTGTTTGGCTGAGTTGGTTCTCATGTCAGAAAGTAAGGCCAAAATTATCCCCGTGTTTTATGAAGTGAAGCCCAGTGACCTCCGACACATAGAAAATGGAACATACGCTCATGCATTCCTTAAATATAAGGAGAAGGGCAGATACCTGGAGAAGCTTAACACGTGGAAGGAAGCCCTTAAGTCTATTTCATTTATAGCAGGCGAAGAATTTAACAGGTAATATTACTGTAATTTTGGTGGTTTTACCTTGTATAGTTTATCCTCCCTTCAAATCTGATTTATAAAATTTTCTCCTGGAAATCTCCTCTTATTTTATGAAGTTTCAGTCACTGGCAGTGTCAAAAAATAGTAGAAGCTGTGCAAAAAGAAGTACAGAGGAAAACATGTATATGTGTTGCTGAATATCCAGTGGGGCTTAACAATCTTGTTGAAGATTTTGAAAGGCGTTCTCTTGATGGACTTGTAGAGGATATTGAAAACAAGTGCAAGCTGAAGAAGTTGAAGGATACGATGAAGATGGTTGGCATTTTCGGCATGGGTGGTCTAGGGAAGACAACTCTTGCCAAAGAGTTGTTTAACCGAAAGAAATCGCTTTACCTTTACAATAAATCAAGTTTTCTATTTGATGTGAGAGAAGCAGATGTGACAAACCAATTACCTTGTTTGCAACGTAAGCTTCTGCAAGACCTCTTCAACAAAGATCTGAGTTTCAGAAGTATAGAGGAAGGGATAAGCTATCTCAAAGATCATCTTGAAAGGAGCCCCCTTTTAAACTCTCTAATTGTGGTAGATGATATCGATCATGTAAAGCAGTTAAATGCTCTATTGGTCATGGATATCTTCAAAAAATCTAATAATTGTCTGATTATTGTCACAACCCGTGATGAAGGGGTGCTTATAACTGCAGGAATTACTAATCGTTATAATTTAAAAGGAATGGATAGAAATGATGGGAGGGAACTCTTCTGTCGGCATGCCTTTGACCAACCTCATCCATCTAGCGAGTACGAGGTACTGGTTAATGACTTCGTAACAGTGTGTAGAGGGTTGCCTCTGTCGCTCCAGGTTCTGGGTCGGCACGTTCGTGGTAGAACTAAGGATTATTGGCACTCAGAATTGATTAAAGTTAGTAAGATGCTGCATCGAGATGTAAAGCAAAGCCTGAGAATAAGTTTTGAGTCCTTGGATGATGAAGAAAAACAAGTTTTCATGGATGTTGCTTGTTTTTTTGTGGGCAAGCAGACGGATGTAGCTCAGAAAATATTGGAGGCAACAGGTTGGAATGCTCGGAATGCACTTCAAACACTTAAAGATAAGTGTCTTCTAGAAAAAGATGTTTTTCGTTATGGGTTACCTGAATTGAGAATGCATGACCATTTGAGGGACTTGGGAAGAGAAATGGCACTGGAGCTCAATCTTCCTCATCGGTTGTGGCGTCCTCAAGATCTGAAATCTTTGGTATGATTGTTGCCCCTACAGATTTCTTCTTAGTTTTATTATATTCCAGATCTTACCTTTTTATTACATAAATAGAAATCTGAGCTACTTCTGTGCATACAGGAATCAGTGGGTTTCAAAACAATACTCGCCCAACCCAATGTTAGATGTTTCCATTCCATTTTCGATGAATCCATGGCTTTTCAAATTACATTCTTTTTGGGCCAATCAAATAATCGTTTTGAGAAGTCAGGTTCCCTACTATGGCTTGAGCTCGAGGGTGATTTTTCTTGGATTCATCATCAAAACTTGCAGTATTTCCCAAGATTGCGGCAGAGCGATGTTCAGGTATTTTGATATTCTCCATCGAAAAGTAAGTCTTCATTAACGGTATACTTAGATGCAAATATTGCAGTATTTCCCAAGATTGCGGGAGAGCGATGTTCAGGTATTTTGATATTCTCCATCGAAAAGTAAGTCTTCATTAACGGTATACTTAGATGCAAATTTATCTTGAACTTCAGGCGCCCTCCCACCTGAAAGAGACGCGAAAATTCGGAGAAGTTCCAATCATCCCCTCATGGTTTCCTCTTCAAAATTTACATAGTTTGAAAATAAAAGTGGGACGACTCAAATCGTTGTGGAGGAATCAAGTACAGGTATCTGCTAAGTCTGTAGTGGAATGCGTTATGTTATGGTTGTCTCTGGAATATTTTTTATCACTGAAAGCTTTACACAAATTTATCTTGAATTCTCCCAGCTGAAAGAGATTCAAAAATTCAGAGAACTTCCAAGCATTCCTTCATGGATTCCTCTTCAAAATTTGCAGTGTTTGAAAATCAAAGGGGGACAACTCAACTCGCTGTGGAGGAATTACGTACAGGTATTTTGATCTTCTTTCTCAAAAATTAATTATCTGTTAAGGCTGTAGTGGAATGCGTTATGTTATGTCATTGAAAACTTTACTTATCCTGAATTTCAGGCACCCTCTCAGTTGAAAAAGCTTCAAATTTCTCAAACCTCTTTGAGAGAGTTTCCAGAATTATTAGGAATATCAAAGGATAGTTTAGAGAACGGGGAAAACTCCAGTAGCGTCTCTGTCCCAGTGAGTGGCCTTGAAGAGCTAGAGATAGATATTAGCGGTGAAAAATTTGTATCCAAGATATTAATCAGTGGAATTCACTATCCCAGCCTCAAGTCAATCAAACTTTGTGGCATGGAAAATCTTATGGAAGTGAATTTAACAAGGGTAAATACGTTAATTTGTCTAAATTTTATAAACTGTAAAAAACTAAGAAGATTGGCAGCAACATCTGATCTTTCAAATCTTGCGCTGTTGAATATTAGTCAATGCCCAGTGCTGGGAAGCGTCACAATTGTAGATTGTGAACATTCGAAAAGTATGACAGGAATTTCAGATCTTATGAGTTCAAACTATTTGTATAGTAAATCAGGATTATTCAGCGTTATGATGCAGGCAGAGTTGAATATTAGTAAATGTCCGCAGCTTGACGAGCTAAGACTTGGACATCTTAGCCGCCTGGAAAAAATTACTATTGAAAACTGTAATCATTTGAGAAGTGTGTCAGGAATATCTAATATTGCAAGCCTTGTACAAATGGAAATTTCTAATTGTAGCAAGCTAGTTTTTGAGAACCTGATTCTCAGTGGTATGAAGTGTCTGGAGATGGTAACATTTGATAGAAAAATAAAGGTGAAATATTTAGAGTTGGATACTTGTCAAAAGTTGAAAACAATAAAGTTTGGTTGTGGAGAGCTTGTAGAATTAAGCATTCGGGGCTGTCCGAAGCTTGTGGAGTTGCCAGCTTTCAGAGGTTCATGCTGCCTCGAGAGGATTATCATTGATGGATGTGGAAAGTTCAAATGTCTTCAATTGGATGGTTGTCAAAATTTGAGAAGTGTGTCAGCTAACTTTGAGAGTAGTTGGCTGGGTATTAGTCACTCTCCTAAACTTAAGGAGTTGTCTGATCTTGCCACACTGAGCCTGTTGGAGGAAATTGAGATTAGACATTGTGAAAAGATACAGAATATTATGTTGCCAACGACACTCATCAGTCTGTGTGTAGAAAGTTGCAGAGATTTGCAAAGAATAGAAGGAACTGGTGATCTTACAAATCTTGTAAAGCTGATTATTAAAAAGTGCCCTGCTCTTGAGGAGTTGCCAAGTCTTGATAGAGTGAGGTACTCGGAGGAGATCGAGATTAGGCATTGTGAAAAGATACAGAAGATTATGTTGCCAACGACACTCATTAGTCTGTGTGTAGAAAGTTGCAGAGATTTGCAAAGAATAGAAGGAACTGGTGATCTTACAGATCTTGCAAAGCTGATTATTAAAAAGTGCCCTGCTCTTGAGGAGTTGCCAAGTCTTGACAGAGTGAGGTACTCGGAGGAAATTGAGATTAGGTATTGTGAAAAGATACAGAATATTATGTTGCCAACGACACTCATCAGTCTGTGTGTAGAAAGTTGCAGAGATTTGCAAAGAATAGAAGGAACTGGTGATCTTACAAATCTTGCAAAGCTGACTATTAAAAAGTGCCCTGCTCTGGAGGAGTTGCCAAATCTTGATAGAGTGAGGTACTCGGAGGAAATTGAGATTAGCCATTGTGAGAAGATACAGAATATTATGTTGCCAACGACACTCATCAGTCTGTGTGTAGAAAGTTGCAGAGATTTGCAAAGAATAGAAGGAACTGGTGATCATACAAATATTGCAAAGCTAATTATTAAAAAGTGCCCTGCTCTTGAGGAGTTGCCAAATCTTGATAGAGTGAGGTACTTGGAGGAAATTGAGATTGGCTCTTGTGAAATGCTACAGAACATTGTGCTGCCGAGAACATTCATCTATCTGTCAATACAAAGTTGCAGAAGCTCACAAATAGCTGCCGTAGTCGATGGTCTTACAGACCTTAAACGGCTGATTTTTAAACAGTGCCATGAGCTTGATGAGTTGCCAAGTCTTGCCGGAATGGGGCACTTGGAGGAAATTCTGATTGATTCTTGTGATAAGCTCCAGAACATTATGTTGCCAACGATCCTTATCAGTCTGTCTGTACAAAGTTGCAGAGATTTGCGAAAAATAGAAGGAACCGGTGATCTTACAAAACTTTCAAAGCTGATTATTAAACAGTGCCCTGTTCTTGAGGAATTGCCATGTCTTGCCAGAGCAAGCTGCTTGGAGGAAATCGAGATTGGCTCTTGTAAACCGCTAGAGAAAATTATGCTGCCAACAACACTGATCAGTCTGTCTTTGCATAAATGCAGAGATTTGCAAAGAATAGCAATAGCAGGAACCGGTGATCTTACAAAGCTTACAAAAGTGATGATCAAACAGTGCCCTGCGCTTGAGGAGTTGCCAAGTCATGCGGGAATGAGGTGCTTGGAGGAAATTGTGATTGATTCTTGTGAGAAGCTGCAGAACATAACCGGTATTGAAGATTCACATGTATCAGGATGGATGATTCTCAGACATTGTAGAAATGCAATGATAAGGAATTGCATTAATAAGTTGAAGGTAATGATGTCAATACTCCTTTTCAACAGGCAGTCATAAAATTTAGTTTTAACGCGAGTCTTGTTTTATTTCGTTACTAACCTTCATCTTCTTTTGTCTTTTGAATGGATTGATTATTTATTCTTTTATTTCAGAATGTGCCATCAGAAGTGATGTATATGATTGGAAGGGCAGCGAATGGAGCGAAGTCAAGTTTAAACAGAGATTTGTTTTCAGACGCTAATATTGGCGTCGATGTAGTCAGTGAAATTGCTGTTGACAAAGCTGATCTTGAGTGGTATTTCAGAAGTTCTTTCAAGTGGTCAGAATTAAGTGCAGTTATTGTATGCTTTGTGGTTGTAGTTGATAGCTCTACTTCGATAGAGGATATAAATCAAACATTTCCATACCCCAATGCACATGAGTATGCCGAGGCCTGGCCCAAGGAGCGGGAAGGAGAGTGGATAATTACAATGGTAGCACGTGATTGGAGACACCTTTTTCAATTTAGGAAAATAGAAGATGCTTTAAGAAGGAATAGAATACTGATGAAGTCATTTCGGGTAGAGGTGAAGGATGGCGAAGAGTGGAAAAGCATTTGTGTATTACGTACAATTGTTAATACATTGTATCACTAGCAATTGTATTTATGTGTGCAATGGATATGTCAAGAGCTGTGGAAGGTCAGTTAGGAAAAACTTTGGTTCATTTTTGCATACAGTAATGAAATACATGAGGTCAAATGGTAAGTTGTTAAATACAAGATGGTATTGTTTGTACAACAAAGGTTTTAATTGAAAAGTGATAGCTTCGAATTATAGTTACACACATAGAGAGATTTACACACATAGATTTCACCCCTATCCTCTGTTTATTTCTCTCCCTCCCTCTCTATGTTTATTTGCATATCCCTCTCATTCACACACACAAGCTCACCCCGTCCTCTCTCTCTCTCTCTCTCTCTCTCTCTCTCTCTCCATATTGTAACAATATATGCTAGTCATTTTGTTGATATGCATAATGATTTCTATAGTAGTTAAAGACTAGTAGTTTGTTCGTGCCAAAATATTTCCCTTTATAACTAATGCTTGGACCCATTAAAATGGATAAAACTCTTCATTCGATTATATAAATGATTGTATTTTAATCGATGCACTAGAAATCTATTGGCTTTGATTTGTCTTAGTTGTTAGTGGACAATATGTTAACTAACTAACCCTCCGAAGTGAAAAAATGGTGAGAATTACTTATGATAGGATTTAAAAAAAATAATTTATACACCTTACCATGACCCTTGTTAGATACAAAGTATAATATTATGTAAAAAATATTTTAATAATTTATATTATATAAATATAATATAATAATGGTACACCATGTGATCAACATAGAAGTGCCATGAAGGGATAGGGATCACGTTGACTTGTAAGAGGATAAATTAAACTCCAATACTCATATTGACTTGTTATATCATATAAATGTATTTTATTTTAAAATTAAATATTAATTAAATTATACATATATTTCAACAACTTTCCATTTGTCTAAGCTCCCTTGCATATCTTCTTAGATTTTTAACTATTTCTCTCTTTCCACTTCTTTAACATTACGAGTGTTTCTTCCGCCAAAGTGTGATTTTGCAACCAAAATATGAAAAGATGTATATGAAAAGTGACTAGTTGATCTCTTTGAATACAACTATAACATCTATTTATAAAAATATTGTCTTATAAAATCTTGACCACTAAAACCATACAAAAAAAGAGCAACCTATAAAAACAAATTAATGAAAACCACTATAATCACAATGGGTAAATTACAAGCGGTATAGTCCCTAATAAACACAATAAATTTGCACATTCAAAATAGGTCCAAACCAAGTGTACTATTAACATAAAACAATCCAAAGATCAAATAAAATATATAAACTCTTGGGAACAATATTTATACCTTCATCATGGTCTCTCAATAAGCTCCAATGTAGAGATTAGGGTTCTCCTTGCAATTACATAAATATACTAACAATGTAAGGTTATGATTAGATGATTAGTTCATATAAAATGATAATGTAATGTTAGTATGAATTTTTTTTTCAAATTGGAGAGGACTTATGATTAAAGATATTTATTGATAGGAAATTATAAGGCTAAGATGTAAATTTGAATTGAAGGCTCGAATAAAAATCAGAAAATTTAATTATAGAACTTTGACAAGTGTCACAATGGAGAAGAATGCCTAAGCTCAAATGATGTGATTTGACCAAGGTCTATGATTAATTGAAGAAATGAAACTTGGAAGGTGAAGTTAAAAAGACTAAATAAATTCCCACACATGCATGAGTAAGGTGACATGTGTGGGAGATGTGCTCATACACATGATAAAAGAGGTGGCATGCCTCTGAGTTAGCTCAATGTCCATATTGTGTGCTAAAATGTTGACACAGTTCTATGAGTCATTATATCCAAGATTGCTCAAGAATGAGGTCTCAAATGACGACTCATAGCTCTCTATTCATTGAGTGCAAGGTTTTATGATGAAGGCCCTTAGCTTAGACCTAATTTGTGCCCATGCAAGTAAACCATGAAATGAGAGATTCAAAAAGGAAAAGAAAGAATGCTAGTCTCCATGATCCTCAAATATGCATGCAAATGAAAATGGAAGCTATTCTATATGATAACAATGCATGAAAGCAAACTAATCTATGAAAGAAAATTCTTATGCAAGATTATTCTATGAAATGAAATATGAATCTAATCTAATACGCAAGTGCAAGATTAATCTAAATGGATTGCCATTGAGGCATGAGGGAAGAAGACAAGAAAAGAGAAATCTCAATATTCAAGCTCAAGTGCTCCAAACTCTTCTCCAAAATCACTCTCCAAACTTGCACCATAACAATATAAAAATCTTGTATATCCAAATGAGAAGGAGAGGGCTCCTTTTAAAGAGAAATGAATGATCAAGATTAAGGGGCAAAAAGAAATGAGCAATGGTGGAGATTAAATCTTGGTTGATCCATGTGCTCAAGATTCTCAAGAGGCAAAATTAAAAGGCATAGTTAAGATGGAAAAAGGATGAGTGGTTGAGATAAAGAGGCAAAAACCTTTTTGAAAAAGTCAAAATATTCTATCTCTTTGGAAAGTGCACTTTTATTTTTATTTTTATTTCTATTTTTATTTTTAGCAAAGTGGTTTCCATTATTTAATTAAAAAAATATATATTTAATTAAAAGAAAATTTTTCTTTTAATTAAAATGAGACTTAGAATAGACTTTTAAAAAATAATAGAATAATTGAATTAATTATGATTTGATCAAGGAAATTGATTTGAATTAAAACATTGCAAAGCATTGATTCAGGAAATTGATAAATTGGTTCTACCATTTGATAAATTAAAGAATGGGGGCCCAAAGTCTAGGCGACCATTTTAGAGTGCATACACATACATGTATGTGAAAAAAGTATGATAGATTATCATATTAACACCTATGGAAGTATATAGTAGGTTGAGGTGGAAGCTAAAGATTCTTCCAAGATGCTATCCTTAGATATTTGTGCAAAACTGGGGTTGAGTTGGCATGCCCATGTGTGTTGAAGGTTTGAGAGAAGTTATGAAACATGGGAAGAGGAGAATGATCAATATTCTAATCAATGTGAATGGATTTAATGCCTATGATTAAAAGGATACATATTAATGATATCATGAGTTAAACAATAGAGGATATATTTAATTATAGAGAAAATATAAATAAAGTATTAAATTAACTCAACCATTTAATTAAGTTTGATCTAATAGTTTGAAATGAGAATGTGAAGCAATCATGGTTAGAGAATCCCCATAGGAGATGTCCAAACATGCAGCCAACAAAGTCACACAATAGAAAATACAAACTCACAATAATCTCTGACAGAAAATATCTTTTATTCATCAATAACCAAGCTTACAAGCAACATACCAAGTTGTAAGGCCTTCTCGGTTACAACCAATTACATCAGAAATACAACAAGATCAACAATGATCCAACTCTCCCTGGCTAGTCCAGATTTGTAACAACACCAACTAGTCGGACTACAAAGGCATATCTAAACTTGAGCTTGCAAGCCTTCAAGAAATCTCCTTGTTCCAAAACACTACTAGCTCTGCTACACAATTTCAAATAGATCTCTAGTATTCTACTTCTACAAGATATTTTCGCAAGGACTATTTGAAGTGTTGTGTATGTCATGCCCCGCAAGGGAACCAGGGAAGAGAACAAAGATTCTCTTTGTTAAAGAAAACCTAAGTAATAATTTATGAAAAATTTTGAACTTTAAAAAGAATTATGTAATCAAAACTTAAACTTAGATTCCTCCCAAGGTTCCCTTTTCATTTAAATGCATGATTCATTCAAATCCATTAAGTGAACTAACAACAAAATTTAATTCTCAAAGCAAACTGCATCATATCATTAAGAAATACAAAATATTTTCATTTCTACTTTCCATTTAAAAATCATCTATATTCCTAAGTATCCTTTATGAACAATGTAACTTATAAAATTTATCCAACTCATTTGATACATTAAAAATATACTACATTAGGTTTTTCAATAGCTTCACTTAAACAACAATAATGAAAGCATGTTACATAATTTGGAATGTTACAAAAATCCTTTTCTTTTCCAACATACATCTTAAACATAGAGTTCACATTTCCCTTTTCCTTTCTTCCTAAGTCTACCCATTCCAATTACATCATTTTGAAATACATTATTGATTACATTGCATTCAACTCCTCATAAGAGGTAACAAGATTTTGCATCATGAAATATAATCACAAGGCCTTCATTCTTCAAAACTGGTACATAAGCAAGCATGAATCTTCAAGCACTGTATCTGCAAAAGATACCTCGATAAAAATGTTTACCACCCAACCACGTGGATACCTATAAGGCCCACTCCCCCGTGCTAGGAGATAAACACCAAGGTCCACAAAGAAGGAACAGCTAGGCCAAACCTAGGGTTGGGTAATCTTTCCCAAAATAGCAAATGAAAAGAGAGTCAAAGTATATATCTTTCCCAAAAGGTTCTAAGGCTTGGGTAGAAACTCTAAGCAACAACCTAAGTGAGTGTCATCACATAGCCCTCACTCCTTGGGTTGTCCTGGTACTAGCCACTTCAGGCCCCGGCCCACAAGTAGGCACATGCGGGATCAAATGCCTTTCGTATAGACAAGTGCCATTCGATCGTACCTACGCATAGGTACCTTCTCCCACTCCCATCCATAGCCTTTACTAGCACTAATGGCATGGGCGAGGCACATTTAATCTTTTTAATGTTTTAACCCATTCCCATCAGTTTAATTAAATTTTCACTTGTTAAATAACTCTTCAGTCGGTTATCCTGGTTCTAGCCACTTTAGGGTCTCGACCCCGCACTGAGAGCCACTGACTAGGTGTCGTTAGGTTTTCTACCCTCAATGCATACATCACAATTACATCATACACATAGTAGAAGCACATTGTAAACACATTTGAAAACTACTACAAAGAATTGGAAATAATAGGATAGTTATGTATGTTTAGAGAAATTAGGTATGTTTAAGAATGTTTAAAATGTCTTGATCCTCTTAGAAGACTCTAAACCCTAAACTGCTCCTTACAAACATTCTATCTCAATAAAGGCATCTAAATGTACTGAAAATAATCTCCACTAAACAAGGAATGAACAATCTTCAGGTTTATACAAAATTTCTTTCTATACCTAAAACCTGGCTAATCCTAAAAATTGACTAAGTCTGATTTAATTAAAAATCTAAAATTTAAAAGTTACAACTTAACTCCTAGGAACCTGAAACCTATTCCAATGGATTGAAAGGGTACCTAATCCCTTTATACAAGTATAACTTAAAGTATAAGAAATTATAATTGTATAAAGTCTGAATCCTATTTTCCTCGGTTTATACTGGACTGGTCGGTTGACACAGTATTGCTCGGTTGACACACTACCGACCTGGCCCGGTTAACACTAAACCGACTTGGCTCGGTTAGCACACTACCGACCTAGCTCGGTTAACACACTACCGACCTTGCTCGGTTGACACATTACTGACCTAACTCGGTTGACACATTACCGACCTAACTCGGTTGACACATTGCCGACCTAACTCGGTTAACACATTGCCGACCTAACTCAGTTAACACATTACCGACCTAACTCGGTTAACACATTACTGACCTAACATAGTTGACACATTACCGACCTAACTCGGTTAACACATTACCGACCTAACTCGGTTGACACATTACCGACCTAACTCGGTTAACACACTGAGCCGACTGGAACTGCAGAGAACGACTGTCAACTTTATCTTGCGGGTAAAACTGGGCATTATGGGGACTAAGGTTGCCTAAAATGAGCATGACCCATTTTAGATATCCCAGTTTCCCTTCAGAAACTACCCATCAATCCTCCCTATCTATCTAACAAATATATTCTAGATCTAGGAAAAGAAAGGTGGCACATAAATAGACATGAAACAGTAAGGTTGCAACAAAAGTTCTAAAATCTGGAAGCATTCATAATACATCCAATGATAGTAAAATACATTACCCTACCAGATCAAAACCACTTCTACCCTCCCAGGGAGGTTTCACCATAGTGAACATACAAACATTCGTAAAATAACTTTCCACAAATACATTTCAAATACATAGAAAATAAAACATATATATATATATATATAGTTTTCGATTCTAAACAAAAAGGTAAACAATCATAATCTCATCGAATAATAGATCATTCATATACACAAGATAATAATACTACAATAATGCATATATATATATTTTGCAACCATAGCACAATATACAGAAACTTTTCCAAAAATCTAGATTTTACATTCATTCTACAAAATAAATCTACTTCTCAGGATGGATTCCAACCTGGAGTCCTGCGAAGACTAGTTGGAGAAGAAGGAAGATCAAACCCTCTCCAATGTTTCCAACACTCCTTGAATCCCTTTGCTTGCAATCTTCCAGCCTCTACCCGTAACAATCCAAATGCCAAACTCACAGGATAAATTTCTTACAATAATAATAATAATCCTCTTCTCCCAATCAACTCTTCTCCCCCAACTCCTTTTACACAAGAAATCTTTCCTGTAAATAGGATGGAGGAGGAGGTTGCACAAGTAATCCAACCGGTGCAACCATCTCAACTATCCATCCATTAATGAGATGGTTTTTTGAAAACTCATTCCCGAAAAGGGATAAATAGACTATAATCTAAGTCCCTAAATTTAAGGATAGTAAAATAAATATTATAGTCTCAAAACAAGTTATAAATTATTTAACTATGGTAATAGGATAATCCTATTTACCATACCGCTAATTGATCTAATTATTTATTTATATAATAAATTATTACATGGTAATAATTATATATAAATATATGTATGCATATGCATATGTGTGCACGCATATGCCTATGTGTACATATATTATTATTATTATAAATATTATTACAAGCATAATATTATTATTATAAAACATATTATTATTATTTTTTTATTGCTATAGACTCTTTGTCATTATTAGTATTATAAAATAATACCATAAATAAGGTACATTATTATTAATGTTAAACATTAGAATAACATTATTATAAACTATATTGTTTATTCATACCTTAATCCCCATTCTAAAATATATATGCATATATTAAGTAGCCACTAACATAGGTTAGAATTTTACCACTATTATTTAAAACCTTTTATTATTAATATTTCCTTAGACATTAAAATACCATAAAATTAATCCTTATCATGGGTATTAAAACCACATGATTTAATTACACTCAAAATCGCTCCTAATGAGATACGCTACTAAATCATATCCTCAAATGAACAATAGTCTACATCCATGATCTACTAACAGAATTGAACATATCACGAAGGCAAGAACTAGCTACAAGATCCAAAATTCCATCAACTACAAAACCACATAAGACACTTACACAAGGGACTGACTCGACACTTCCCACCTAAGGATAAAAGGATCAAAGGTGAAGTTTCTTCTTGTGGACCTGGTGATACCTCCGTAACAACAACAACGATTGAGGATTTTGAGGGATCGCTCAGACCTGTGAAGCCAGGTGGAGACGACACCCGGTACCTACAATCCTGCATCACCAAGAAGAGATACATATATATATATATATATATATATATATATATATATATATATATATATATATATATATATATATATATATATATATATATATATATATATATATATATATATATATATATATATATATATATATATATATATATATATATATATATATATATATATATGGAGATACAAATCAGATATATGCAAGCAGATGACCACGATCGATACATCGTGTGGACCTCAACTAAGTGAGTAACTATGACTTTATCCTGGAGTCATGAAAAACAATCAGACACATCCATAAAACATCATGATAGTGGTTAGATTCAAATAATTGGGTTAGATCCATATAAAAATAGATAATTTTCTAATCTCATAAACATGTAATTACTAACCATAAATGAGCATATTCATCATGTCATCATCCACAAAACATAAATGTAAATGTATAGTCTTGACCATAATAATAATAAAATGTCCAACTTAGAAAAGTCTAAGTATCACCATAGGAGAGGTATTACATCCTCCCCCCCTAGAGTTAGGCTTACTCCTAGAAGCCTAGAAACAAATATGGATAAGTGTCTCTAAGTCTATCAGCATCTTCCCATGTGGTGGAAGATTCATCATTGGGGTCCCATTGGACCCTTGCCTACTCTATGGTGCGACCCCTGAGGGTCAGTGTCCGCTGCTCCAAAATGCGTACCAGCTCTAAAGCCAGCTGCCCGTCCGCTACCTGTAAAGCATTCCAATCCATCACATGAGTTACATCAGGAATATACTTCCTAAGTACTGAAACATGAAACACATCATGAATACGAGCAAGGCTGGGTGGCAAGGCAAGCCGATAAGCTACTGGTCCTATCCTCTACTGATACTGCAAATAATTGGCATCCTTTGCGCATGCACCTCTTGAGCTACATTGCGAAAATCATGCGGAGAGAGATGGGTCGTTGCACCCCAAAAATCTTCTTAGGTTCTCCTAAGTCATCTAAGCATTGAATGCTTTTGTTTCTACAATCCAAAGTGGCTTTGTGAGCATCCAACCAATCCATACCTAAAACTACTCCATATGAGCCTAGAGGGATTACTCGAAGATTTACTAAGGTGGAAAATGGTCCAAGTTCTAACTTGCAGCTATGGACACAAGAGTCAGAAGTTATCCTTGCCCTAGAGGCTAGTTCGACCTGCCACCTATTTTCCTGCCTTACTGCCTTTAGCCAACATTGCTCTACTAAAGAGGGTGAAATGAAAGAATCTGTTGCTCCTGAATCAAATAATATGGTGGTAGAGATACCCCTTAACAAACCTAGGGTTTCGATGACTGTTCCTTGATGATTGGCTTGTCCATGGTCTAAAGTGGCAAATACTCGGTGAGTTCTGCCTGCATTGCCTACTGTTGGTTCTGAAGAGGCCTGCCTATAGCTAGCTGCTGGAGTAGATTTCTGAGGGCAATTAATTGCAATGTGCCCATGTTGGCCACAAGAGTAACATCCATTGTTCTTGACAAAATTCCTTTTGGCAGAAGGTGCGCTAGAGTGCTGATAGCTACCCTGACTAGAATTCTGAGGCATACTCTGCGCTGGTTGAGGGTTTGGGTATCGCTTTGCACGCTGCCAGTTGCGAGGATTGTTGTATTGAGAACCCCCACTTTTATTATTGTTTCCATTGTAATTTTTTTTGTTGCTATTGTTGAAAAACTTCCTTTTCTGGTGGTTCTGACTTCCTTTAGGAGGATAGTTTTTAGGTCCAGGTGCACCTTGAGATTGATTTCCTTTGAAACTTGACCCGGCTTGGAAGGCATTACCCCCTTGGCCACCTGTTCGACCTCCTAACCCCAAGGCTGTATTTTGTTCCTCAAGGCGAGCTTTGATGACTGCATCATTAATTGTCTGAGGTTCAAACATTCATACACTACCGGCCAAATAACCATTGAGTCCTCTAAGGAAGTGTTGAGTCAACATGGGTTCATCATCCTTATATCCTAAATATGGCTTGAGTTCCAAGAACTCTCTCTCATAGTCATCAACTGACATAGTTAACTGCCTTAGGTTGTGAAACTCCTCGCTCTTTCGCGTCTCTAGTGGTTAGATAGAAATTTGGCTCGAAAGAGTTCTAGGAATAGTTCCCATGAAAGAGTGGTAATATCTATGTGAAGTTTCTCTCTCTTTGTTTCCACCAAGTGGATGCAAAGTCTCTAAGGTGAATGACTGCAAACCGAGCCTTAGTATTTCTGCTATAAGAGTGCATGGAGAAAAGCCTTTCTAGTTCTAGCAACCAAGTTTGCGCAGTAGATCCACCTTGAGTTCCCTTAAATGGGTTAGTCTTAGTCCTAAGGAGGTCTCGCATGTGAGAAGCACGCAAAGCATCTTCTTCCATTTCCTGATCCCTGCTCCTAGGACTCCTTTCCCTCTCCTCATGGTGAGTGTTATTCTCCCCATGGTGGCTTCTATCCTGCCCTGCCTCTAACCTTTGAAGAATCTATTGTAATAATTCTGTTACTTGAGCCCCTTGAAAACCTCTTGATTGATTATTAGATTGGTCTCCTGTTCCCTCATATTGTTCTTCTTCTTGAGAACTTTCATGTTGAGATCTAGGAGGGGTGTTTTGGGCACCTCCTCTTCTACCACGGGTTACAGGAGGCATCCTGCCATGAGTAAGAAGAAGGATAAGTTTATGGGTCCTAGTTTGATTTTAGTTTTAAGTTTTCCTAAGATGAATACTAAGTTTCAAGAAGCATGGACCAAATTCCCTGGGCCCCAGTGTAGCAACTTAGTGCTCTGATACCAGAGATGTCATACCCCGCAAGGGAACCGAGGAAGAGAACAAAGATTCTCTTTGTTAAAGAAAACCTAAGTAATAATTTATGAAAAATTTTGAACTTTAAAAAGAATTATGTAATCAAAACTTAAACTTAGATTCCTCCCAAGGTTCCCTTTTCATTTAAATGCATTATTCATTCAAATCCATTAAGTGAACTAACAACAAAATTTAATTCTCAAAGCAAACTGCATCATATCATTAAGAAATACAAAATATTTTCATTTCTACTTTCCATTTAAAAATCATCTATATTCCTAAGTATCCTTTATGAACAATGTAACTTATAAAATTTATCCAACTCATTTGATACATTAAAAATATACTACATTAGGTTTTTCAATAGCTTCACTTAAACAACAATAATGAAAGCATGTTACATAATTTGGAATGTTACAAAAATCCTTTTCTTTTCCAACATACATCTTAAACATAGAGCTCACATTTCCCTTTTGCTTTCTTCCTAAGTCTACCCATTCCAATTACATCATTTTGAAATACATTATTGATTACATTGCATTCAACTCCTCATAAGAGGTAACAAGATTTTGCATCATGAAATATAATCACAAGGCCTTCATTCTTCAAAACTGGTACATAAGCAAGCATGAATCTTTAAGCATTGTATCTGCAAAAGATACCTCGATAAAAATGTTTACCACCCAACCACGTGGATACCTATAAGGCCCACTCCCTCGTGCTAGGAGATAAACACCAAGGTCCACAAAGAAGGAATAGCTAGGCCAAACCTAGGGTTGGGTAATCTTTCCAAAAATAGCAAATGAAAAGAGAGTCAAAGTATATATCTTTCCCAAAAGGTTCTAAGGCTTGGGTAGAAACTCTAAGAAACAACCTAAGTGAGTGTCATCGCATAGCCCTCACTCCTTGGGTTGTCCTGGTACTAGCCACTTCGGGCCTCGGCCCCCAAGTAGGCACATGCGGGATCGAATGCCTTTCGTACAGACAAGTGCCATTCGATCGTACCTACGCATAGGTACCTTCTCCCACTCCCATCCATAGCCTTTACTAGCACTAATGGCATGGGCGAGGCACATTTAATCTTTTTAATGTTTTAACCCATTCCCATCAGTTTAATTAAATTTTCACTTGTTAAATAACTCTTCAGTCGGTTATCCTGGTTCTAGCCACTTTAGGGCCCCGGCCCCGCACTGAGAGCCACTCACAAGGTGTCGTTAGGTTTTCTACCCTCAACGCATACATCACAATTACATCATACACATAGTAGAAGCACATTGTAAACATATTTGAAAACTGCTACAAAGAATTGGAAATAATAGGATAGTTATGTATGTTTAGAGAAATTAGGTACGTTTAAGAATGTTTAAAATGTCTTGATCCTCTTAGAAGACTCTAAACCCTAAACTGCTCCTTACAAACATTCTATCTCAATAAAGGCATCTAAATGTACTGAAAATAATCTCCACTAAACAAGGAATGAACAATCTTCAGGTTTATACAAAATTTCTTTCTATACCTAAAACCTGGCTAATCCTGAAAATTGACTAAGTCTGATTTAATTAAAAATCTAAAATTTAAAAGTTACAACTTAACTCCTAGGAGCCTGAAACCTATTCCAATGGATTGAAAGGGTACCTAATCCGTTTATAGAAGTATAACTTAAAGTATAAGAAATTATAATTGTATAAAGTTTGAATCCTATTTTCCTCGGTTTATACTAGACTGGTCGGTTGACACAGTATTGCTCGGTTGACACACTACCGACCTGGCCCGGTTAACACTAAACCGACTGGCTCGGTTAGCACACTACTGACCTAGCTCGGTTAACACACTACCGACCTTGCTCGGTTGACACATTACCGACCTAACTCGGTTGACAAATTACCGACCTAACTCGGTTGACACATTGCCGACCTAACTCGGTTAACACATTACCGACCTAACTCGGTTGACACATTACTGACCTAACTCGGTTAACACATTACCGACCTAAATCGGTTGACACATTACTGACCTAACTCGGTTAACACACTGAGCCGACTGGAACTACAGAGAACGACTGTCAACTTTGTCTTGCAGGTAAAACTGGGCGTTATGGGGACTAAGGTTGCTTAAAATGAGCACGACCCATTTGAGATATCCTAGTTTCCCTTTAGAAATGGCCCATCAATCCTCCCTATCTATCTAACAAATATATTCTAGATCTAGGAAAAGAAAGGTGGCACATAAATAGACATGAAACAGTAAGGTTGCAACAAAAGTTCTAAAATCTGGAAGCATTCATAATACATCCAATGATAGTAAAATACATTACCCTACCAGATCAAAACCACTTCTACCCTCCCAGGGAGGTTTCACCACAGTGAACATACAAACATTCGTAAAATAACTTTCCACAAATACATTTCAAATACATAGAAAATAAAACATATATATATATATATAGTTTTTGATTCTAAACAAAAAGGTAAACAATCATAATCTCATCGACTAATAGATCATTCATATACACAAGATAATAATACTACAATAATGCATATATATATATATATTTTGCAACCATAGCACAATATACAGAAACTTTTCCAGAAATCTAGATTTTACATTCATTCTACAAAATAAATCTACTTCTCAGGATGGATTCCAACCTGGAGTCCTGCGAAGACCAGTTGGAGAAGAAGGAAGATCAAACCCTCTCCAATGTTTCCAACACTCCTTAAATCCCTTTGCTTGCAATTTTCCAGCCTCTACCCGTAACAATCCAAATGCCAAACTCACAGGATAAATTTCTACAATAATAATAATAATCCTCTTCTCCCAATCAACTTTTCTCCCCCAACTCATTTTACACAGGAAATCTTTCCTGTAAATAGGATGGAGGAGGAGGTTGCACAGGTAATCCAACCGGTGCAACCATCTCAACTATCCATCCGTTAATGAGATGGTTTTTTGAAAACTCATTCCCGAAAAGGGATAAATAGACTATAATCTAAGTCCCTAAATTTAAGGATATTAAAATAAATATTATAGTCTCAAAACAATTTATTGAATTATTTAACTATGGTAATAGGATAATCCTATTTACCATACCGCTAATTGATCTAATTATTTATTAATATAATAAATAATTACATGGTAATAATTATATATAAATATATGTATGCATATGCATATGTGTGCACCCATATGCCTATGTGTACATATATTATTATTATTATAAATATTATTACAAGCATAATATTATTATTATAAAACATATTATTATTATTTTTTTATTGCTATAGACTCTTTTTCATTATTAGTATTATAAAATAATACCATAAATAAGGTACATTATTATTAATGTTAAACATTAGAATAACATTATTATAAACTATATTGTTTATTCATACCTTAATCCCCATTCTAAAATATATATGCATATATTAAGTAACCACTAACATAGGTTAGAATTTTACCACTATTATTTAAAACCTTTTATTATTAATATTTCCTTAGACATTAAAATACCATAAAATTAATCCTTATCATGGGTATTAAAACCACATGATTTAATTGCACTCAAAATCGCTCCTAATGAGATACGCTACTAGATCATACCCTCAAATGAACAATAATCTACATCCATGATCTACTAATAGAATTGAACATATCACGAAGGCAAGAACTAGCTACAAGATCCACAATTCCATCAACTAAAAAACCACATAAGACACTTACACAAGGGACTGACTCGACACTTCCCACCTAAGGATAAAAGGATCAAAGGTGAAGTTTCTTCTTGTGGACCTGGTGATACCTCCGTAACAACAACAACGATCAAGGATTTTGAGGGATCACTCAGACCTGTGAAGCCAGGTGGAGACGACACCCGGTACCTGCAATCCTGCATCACCAAGAAGAGATACATATATATATATATATATATATATATATATATATATATATATATATATATATATATATATATATATATATATATATATATATATATATATATATATATATATATATATATATATATATATATATATATATATATATATATATATATATATATATATATATATATATATTGATGGAATAGGATGAAGTGACTGAGAGGGGGGGGTGAATCAGTCAACCATAAAACACTACTCAATTAGTTCTTTCCAGATCCCTTAGGATATCTTAACAATGTTATCTGTTTTAGCACTCGGTAAATAGATTGCAGTAACTTTGAAGATGCAGAAAGTATTAGCAATATTATCTTTAGATATTCATCAGCACATGTATATGATTGAGAAAGCAATTAAGAACACAAGAGACACAAGATTTAACGTGGAAACCCAATATGGGAAAAACCACCAATGTATCTAGATACTGATTTTCACTTTTCTGAAGTGATGCCCGGTTAGAAGCCAACCCGGTAAAAGGTTATAAAACACACTGTTAGGTGTGACCTTGTTAGAGGATTTAAAACACCCTGTTAGGAGTGGCCTGGTAAGAGGTCTTGAAAACAATTCAATGGAATTGTCACCTTGTTAGAAGATTTACAATATGGTTGTTAAACCAACTCGGTTAAGAGATTTAGAATTCACTGTTACAATGATAAGAAGGTAACAATGAAAAATGACCTGTATAATAATGCAACTGTCTTGCTGATTACAGATCTCTGTTCTGCATAAGTCTGATCGTTTCTGATCGAATAAATCTCTGCTGCTCCTTAAGGATATCTGAACATCCTTCACCAATTCGCATATACCTTCCCTTCTTTTCTTCTGTAAATCTTCTGCTGTATATTGTTTTCTTTTCACATTTGACCTTTTATTTATATGATTTTAGATTTGTCAAATCAACATTATTTAGTATAACAGTCGGCTGAATTAAGCAAACTCTATTTGCAAAAATCCTTCAAGGGCCGACAGTGCTCAGTGACCATAACTTTCTATAATCTTTCAGAGACCGAGGGAACTTGGTAAACACCGACAATCCTTTTCCTTCGATAACCGACTGAACTCGGTAAACACTAACTTTTCTTCGATGACCGACTGAACTCGGTAAACACTAAACTTTCTTCGATGACCGACTGAACTCGGTAAACACTAAACTTTCTTCGATGACCGACTGAACTCGGTAAACACTAAACTTTCTTTGGCAACCGAGTGAACTCGGTAGACACTACTTTTCTTCGATAACTGAGTGGACTCGGTAAGCACTAATATTCCTTTCTGGCAGACCGACTGAGCTCGGTAGAAACTGATTGCTGCGGACTATGACATTGTGTGACATCAAAGACAATACATAATTGAGTAGCAATTTCCTTCAGACAATTGTTTCCAACAATCTCCCTCTTTGGCATTGACAGCAACACAATATGTCATAGCATAAGAAATTTGAAAGAGTTAGCTCGGTTCAGATTCAAATCTCCCTCTGTCAGCAAACTTCTTGTATCCTGAAAATTCTTCCTTCTGACTATTGAAAATTTCTTGAAGTAATAGCAAAGACATAGCAAACACTCCCTCTTTGACAACACATGCCAAAGACAATTCACATATTACCGATGAAAATTAATGTACCTCAAGTACTGATTCATATGCAATGATTCCTTTAATATGCTGCATCAACAAGTTGATTTTCAATCATGTTCTGGTTGATGCATCACTAAAACTGTATTTAGTGAGCCTCGGATAGGGGAATGACCCCTAACTTACCTCTTAGATACACAAATGCATCCTTAGGTAATGGTTTGGTAAAAATGTCTGCAATCTGTTCTTTTGTATGAATATATTCTAATCTAATTTCCTTGTCCTGCACCAATTCTCTGACAAAGTGATATTTAATAGCAATGTGCTTGGTTTTGGAATGCATCACTAGATTCTTAGAGATGTTTATTGCACTGGTATTGTCACAAAATATAACAACTGGTTCTTTGATTTCAACCTTCATACCTTCTAATAGCTGTTTAAACCAAACAATATTTGAACAGTTTACTGCAGCAGCAACATATTCTGCTTCAGCTGTGGATTGAGATGTACAATTCTGCTTTTTACTAGTCCAGGATACCAGTCTTTTTCCAAGAAAAAATGCTCCACCACTTGTGCTTTTTCTGTCATCAATGTTTCCTGCCCAATCAGCATCAGTAAACACTTTTAAGTCTAGATTGCCTCCAAATTTATACCACAAACCATATTCTTCAGTTCCTTTTAAGTATCTTAAGATTCTTTTGATTGCCATCATGTGATTTTCCTTAGGTTTTGCTGAGAATCTAGCTACTATACCGACTGCTAAGGCAATATCAGGTCTTGTATGTACTACATACTGCAATTTTCCAATCATAGATCGGTATAGGGTCTGATCAACTTCTTTTGAATCATCATTTTTGGTAAGTTTCAGTCCAGTACACATGGGTGTACCAACTGGTTTTGAATCTTCCATACCAAACTTCTTAAGTACTTCCTTAATGTATTTGGATTGAGTAATGTATATACCATTCTTGCTTTGCTGAATTTGAAGACCAACAAAGAATTTTATTAAACCAAACATAGACATTTCAAATTCTCTGTTCATTTGCTCTGAAAATTCTTTGCACTGATCCTTATTCCCTGTAAATATAGTATCATCCACAAATATTTCTGCCAATACAATTTTGTCATCCGGTCCTTCTTTAATATTCAGATTACTGTTATCATTAGCTCTTTTGAAATTAATCTGAATCAAATAGTTATGGAGTCTTTCATACCATGCTCTAGGAGCTTGTTTTAAACCATACAATGCTTTGTGTAACCTGCATACCATGTCCCTTTTATCTGGATCAACAAAACCTTCAGGTTGTTCAAAGTAGACTTCTTCATCAAGAATTCCATTGAGAAATGCAGATTTTATATCCATCTGATATACCTTAAATCCTTTGTGTGCTGCATAAGCAAGTAGAGTTCTTACACCTTCTAATCTTGCAACAGGAGCGAAAGTTTCTCCATAATCTATACCTTCTTCTTGAGAGTAACCTTTACATACCAGTCTAGCTTTATTTCTAGATACTTGACCATCTTCATTCAGCTTATTCCTGAATACCCATTTTGTTCCAATTACATTCTTATCTTTAGGTCTAGGTACAAGAGTCCAAGTTTTGTTCTTTTGTATTTGTTCTAATTCTTCATTCATTGCTTCAATCCAACTTTCATTTTCCAATGCATCTTTGATATTTCTAGGTTCAAAATCAGTAAGCAGACATGTACCTTTTAGCTTGCTTCTTGTCATAGTACCATCTGATTTGTTTCCAATGATTTGATCTGGTGTATGATGTCTTCTGACATATTTGGCTAGTATAGGTTCCTTGCCTTTTGAATGATTCATGCTGTTGTCTTCTAGGATCTCTTCTTCAGGTTGCTCGGGCTTGGTAGATATTTGCTCGGTAACTTCAGGCTAAGACTCGGTCTGAATTTCTTCCTGTGACTCGGTTTGAACTTCTTCCTGTGACTCGGTAACTGTGCTCAGCTTGGTAGATATAGTTTTCTTATTGATAGTTGTGTCTGCCAATGTTTCAGGTTCAATGTAAATGAATCTTCTGTAGTTCTCAGGTCCCTTTTGCTTTCTTCCTCAGTCTTTTCTGCAAACTCATCAAATTTTACATGTATACTTTCTATGACTTTGTGAGTAGATAAGTTCAGACATTTGTATGCCTTGCTTTTGCTAGAATATCCTAGGAATATTCCTTCATCACTTTTCACATCAAATTTATTTCTTCTGGATTCTTTTAAGATATAACACTTGCTACCAAATATTTTCATGTAACTTACATTAGGTTTATAGCCATACCATAATTCATAAGGAGTTTTGAATGTGTCTTTCTTCAATTGTACTCGGTTCAAGGTATGAACTGCAGTGCTGATAGCTTCCTTCCAGTACTTTATAGCGATGTTCTTTTCTATCATTAGAGTCCTTGCACAATCCATAATAGATCTGTTTCTTCTTTCTGCTATTCCATTCTGCTCAGGAGTTCTAGGAGTTGATACCTGTCTTTTGATTCCTCTTTCAATGCAAAAGTTGTTAAAATCATGGGAGATGAATTCACCACCTCTGTCTGATCTTAAGCATTTCAATCTTTTCCCTGTTTCTTTTTCTACTCTTGCTAAGTACCATTTGAACTTTTCAAATGCTTCTGATTTTTCTCTTAAATACATAACAGTCATCATTCTAGAATAATCATCAACGAAAAGAATAAAGAATTTATCTCCAGTATAGCTTTGTATTCCAATAGGTCCACATAAATCAGTATGCACAATTTACAAAATTTCTTTAGACTGATAGTTCTTACTCTTGAAACTAGTTTTACTCATTTTGCCAATCTGACAATTCTTGCATAGACCAGTGTCAGGTTTCTTCAAAGTAGGAATGCCTCTAACCTTCTTGAATTTGCTTATTTTTATCATGTTATCAAAATTCACATGACATAACCTTTTGTGCCATAGCCAACTTTCTTCTATTTGAGCAATAAAGCATGAATATTCATTGAGATCAAGATAAAATAAGTTACCTTTTGTTTGTTTGCCTGATCCAATGAGTTTTCCTTTTCCATCCAGCAGTCTTGCTTGACCATTCATGAATTCAACCTTGAAACCAGTGTTGATTAGCTGTGCTACACTTAGAAGATTATGTTTTAGTCCTTCAACCCAGTAAGCATTATCACATATGAGTTCTTTGGTTAATGAGATTCTTCCTTTTCCTTTTATACAACAAGGTTCATTGTTTCCAAATCTTACATTACCACTATCACAGTCTTCTAGATATTCAAATTTTGTCTTGTCACCAGTCATGTGGTGTGAACATCCGCTGTCTATTATCCATATATCATCTTTTCTTATATGAGAAATAAGTGCCATCTTATCTTCATCATCATTAGATTCATCTTTTATAGCAATAAAGACAATTTCTTCTTCACTATCATCAGAATCTTTAGCCATAAAACATGATTTCTTACCTTTATCCTTGTATGATTTGAAATTCTTTTTGCCATAGTACTTGTGACTTCTCTTCTCTTCTTTGACTTGCTTGTTTGGGCACCTAGCTGCAATATGTCCAATTTCTTCACATGAAAAATAGATTAAAGGAGTTTTACCTTTATATTTACCTTTCCCTCTGGAGTACTTCTTTGCAAGTAATGCTTCTACAATTTCAAGATCACTATCAGAACTTTCTTCTAATTCTTCTTCACTTTCTGACTGAACTTCTTTAATTTTCTTGTTCTTCTTTAGTGAAACCTTGGCCTCAAATGCTGATTCAATATTTTTGGAATTAGGAACATAGTTGTCATAGTTGTCTAATTCAAAAGCTGTCAATCTTCCAACTAAAGCATCCAAAGTTATATTGTGGTTTGTTTCACATCTTCTTTCTTGAATAGCTGATACTCTTATTGCATAGATAGGGAGTAATGTTCTGAGTACCTTACTTATAACAGTCTCATCTGAGATTGTTCCTCCAGAAGCTCTAATTGCACTTACACTTGCTTTGATTCTTTCAACATATTTTGCAATGTTTTCATCTTCCTTCATATTCATCTTGTCAAACTGTCCTCTTAGGCTTTCTGCTTTGGCTCTTTTCACATTTGCATCACCACCATATATTTTCTTCAGTACCACCCACATTTCATATGCAGTGGTGCAGTCTTTAATATCATCAAATTCTTCATAGCTGAGAGCAGATGCAATGTCTATCATCATGGTGTTGTGAGTCTTTTTATCTGCAATGTCTTCAACAGTTAATGTGCCATTAGGAATTGTGTATTCTTCATCAATGTATTTGCATCTTGAATCACCAATGGAAGCTAGATGAAGTCACATGAGACCTTGCCATGCTGAAAAGTTATCTCTGTTGAGCCTTGGAATTTCCCTCTTGTAAGACATCCTGATCTTTAGCTTAGGTCCTTGAAACCCTCCCTGTAAGCACCAAATTGCTCTGATACCAATTGATGGAATAGGATGAAGTGACTGAGAGGGGGGGGGGGTGAATCAGTCAACCATAAAACACTACTCAATTAATTCTTTCCAGATCCCTTAGGATATCTTAAGAATGTTATCTGTTTTAGCACTCGGTAAATAGATTGCAGTAACTTTGAAGATGTAGAAAGTATTAGCAATATTATCTTTAGATATTCATCAGCACATGTATATGATTGAGAAAGCAATTAAGAACACAAGAGACACAAGATTTAACATGGAAACCCAATATGGGAAAAACCACCAATGTATCTAGATACTGATTTTCACTTTTCTGAAGTGATGCCCGGTTAGAAGCCAACCCGGTAAAAAGTTACAAAACACACTGTCATGTGTGACCTTGTTAGAGGATTTAAAACACCCTACTAGGAGTGGCCTGGTAAGAGGTCTTGAAAACAATTCAATGGAATTGTCACCTTGTTAGAGGATTTACAATATGGTTGTTAAACCAACTCGGTTAAGAGATTTAGAATTCACTATTACAATGATAAGAAGGTAACAATGAAAAATGACCTGTATAATAATGCAACTGTCTTACTGATTACAGATCTCTGTTCTGCATAAGTCTGATCCTTTCTGATCGAATAAATCTCTGCTGCTCCTTAAGGATATCTGAACATCCTTCACCAATTCACATATACCTTCCCTTCTTTTCTTCTGTAAATCTTCTGCTGTATATTGTTTTCTTTTCACATTTGACCTTTTATTTATATGATTTTAGATTTGTCAAATCAACATTATTTAGTATAACAATCGGCTGAATTAAGCAAACTCTATTTGCAAAAATCCTTCAAGGGCCGACAGTGCTCGGTGACCATAACTTTCTATAATCTTTCAGAGACCGAGGGAACTCGGTAAACACCGACAATCGTTTTCCTTCGATAACCGACTGAACTCGGTAAACACTAACTTTTCTTTGATGACCGACTGAACTCGGTAAACACTAAACTTTCTTCGATGACCGACTGAACTCGGTAAACACTAAACTTTCTTTGATGACCGACTGAACTCGGTAAACACTAAAATTTATTTGGCAACCGAGTGAACTCGGTAGACACTGCTTTTCTTCGATAACCGAGTGGACTCGGTAAGCACTAATATTCCTATCTGGCAGACCGACTGAGCTCGGTAGAAACTGATTGCTGCGGACTATGACATTGTGTGACATCAAAGACAATACATAATTGAGTAGCAATTTCCTTCAGACAATTGTTTCCAACAATATATATATATATATATATATATATGTGTGTGTGTGTGTGTGTGTGTGTGTGTGTGTGTGTGTGTGTGTGTGTGTGTGTGTGTGTGTGTGTGTGTGTGTGTGTGTGTGTGTGTGTGTGTGTGGAGATACAAATCAGATATATGCAAGCAGATGACCAGGATCGATACATCGTGTGGACCTCAACTAAGTGAGTAACTATGACTTCATCCTGGAGTCATGAAAAACACATCAGACACATCCATAAAACATCATGATAGTGGTTAGATTCAAATAATTGGGTTAGATCCATATAAAAATAGATAATTTTCTAATCTCATAAACATGTAATTACTAACCATAAATGAGCATATTCATCATGTCATCATCCACAAAACATAAATGTAAATGTATAGTCTTGACCATAATAATAATAAAATGTCCAACTCAGAAAAGTCTAAGTATCACCATAGGAGAGGTATTACAGTGTAAATGAAAAGAATTTACCCTGAATGAACTAAGAGTATTTTTTTTTAATTTGAGTGTGTGCCATTGAAGGGAATAGATATGATTCGAAGAGCAGTGGTTGGAGCGAAGTCAAGTCTAAATAAAAATCTATTTTGTGATGCTAATATTAACATGCATGGAATGATTGACATTGGTGCTAATCCCAAGAGGTCAGAATTGAGTCCATGCAAGGCTAATTCCAAGTGGTCAGAGTTGAGTGTAGTTGTTATATGCCTTTTGGTTGTGCTTGATAGTTCCACTTGGGTAGAGGATATAAGCCATAGATATAAGGTGCTTGAAGGAGAATGGATAATCACAACAATAGAATGTGAAAGTGAGAGGACATATAACTATGTGAAATTTAAGGAGGTAGATGTAGAATCTGAAGAGGGATATAAAGAGCTAGAATATGAAGAGAGATATCTTAAGAAAATTATAGCTATTTTAAGGTGGTATAAGACCATAAGGAAGGGGTTACAGATAGAAGTGAAGAGAGGAGAAGAATGGAAGTGTGTGAGTGTTTTACGAACAATTGTTGATAAATTATTTCATTGATAAATGATTTTTATTTTTTAATATTGAAAAGAAATTTGGGTCATTTTTTAGATGTAGAATTAGTGCACATAGATTGTTATCTTATAAGAGTGAATATTATTATTACTTATGAATTAAAATATTATTTTTTAGTTAAAGAAGATAATTTTGTTTTCTAATAGTAAAATATATGTAGATTTAATTTTTTTTATTATAATAAATATTGTCATTTTTAAGTTCAAGATTGACAACACTATTGGTGAGAAGTTTTGTAACATCTTGAATTATTTATGAAAAAAGGCTTGATTATGATATAGATCAACAAATGAAAAATTAGAATGATGTTTTTATAGATATTTTATTCGCGCTTGTTATGATAGAAAAAAATAATATATTAATTTTTTTAATTAATTAATAATAATGATAAGTTTCAACTAGTTTTAAAATTTAAAATTATTTTTTAAAAATCAATATTAATATTTTCAATGTCAAATAAAACTCAAGAAGTTGCATGTACAAAGGTGCACAAATTTATAAATAATTATTAGAGATTATGGTAAAAGAGCATCAAGGTCAAGAGTAAAGCCATGGAGGTACACCAGGGTCACTAGAAGACCTTGGAAGGAATCGAAGAATAAACATGACCAACTTGGATCATTTGATTGTAATGAGACCATATTTGGTCATTTGATGACATTTTAAATGCTATTTTTAATGATTGAGAATCCTTTATAAATGATCAAACATGTAAGCCATAATGGTATTTGTAAGGGCTAAGTGTACCTAGGGGTCACTAGGGGTGATTAGGTTGATCCTAGGTTATTTTCATTGGTATAATGACCTATGATGGCTCAAATGAATGTAATATGGCCATTTTGAGTCATTAAAAACATGTAAAAGCACTCAAGGTGCAAAAGATGTAAAATTACATTTATATGCAAAATCTAGCCTAGAAGGCTCATGTAAGGGCTATGGGGTTAGAGTAGGGTTATAAGGTTGATAATAAACCTTTTTAAATGTTCTAGGGGAGGCATAAGATATCATGTTGTTGAGTTTAAAACTTGGTTGTCAACTTGACAATAATATTTTACCATTTTGTATCATGACAGTCAGTTTTAAGACTGTTATTAGGTAGTTTAAGGTTAGTTACTTGATGGTTTCTAGTCCTTAAAGTGTAGGGGGGATCTAGTAATGGAAGATCCACATGAATGGATGAAACAGGTGGATATTTTTGGGAGGAAGACAAGGAAAATGGCTTTGAATCAATGAAAACTATTATTCTTGCAAACTACAATTCTCTGTCTGGTAGGCAACCTCATAAAAACTAGTGAATTCCTATGCTTCCATTCATGTGAATTTGTTTGGATATGGTATGGTATTGGTTGTAGATAAGTTTAGTTACAATTCCTTGCAAATATCTTCATGTTTTATTGAGTTTTTAAGGCAGAATACAAAGTAATATCTTGATTGTTCCTGTGTAAGGGTTTGTATTCAACAATTGGGATTGAACCTTAAATGGATTGACTCTCCCACTCCTGTGGTTATGGTGAATGGTGGGAGGGGTAAAGTAATATATTTTTATCCATGTATAGTAGTATTTGATGCAGGGATATGGAGCATTGAGGAGGAGAGACCATAGTATGGTGGTGAAGTGTTGATTGAAGGGTCACTGGCCCTTGGACCAGTCAAGGTCTGAACATTTTGTCCACATGAGGACCATGTTTTATGGAATATAGTGTCATAATATGTTGAATACATGGTGTGTGAACCATTAGTTTGGTTGGAAAGTGATTAGAGGGGTTACTTTTAGAAAACCCTAGGTGTGAAGGCCATAAATAGAGGGTTTTGTTGTTTTGGTATTAAAAATTATTAGATCATCTTGTGAAGTTAAAAATACTTGGATTAGGATCATATGTAAACTTTTTTTAGGGTTGAGGAAGTTTGGGTGTGTATGGAATTGGTACTTTCTTTGTAATGGGAGGCCTAAAAGAGGGCTAATAGGCAGAGCACACATCATTATTTGGGTAGATGGTCCAAAGAAATTTTAGTTTGATTTATGATATGTTATCTAGCTCCCATTAGGGTATCTGAATATATGCATTTTGTTTCCCCAGTGTTTTGGGAATGTTTTGTGTAAATCTCAAAAAATTGGTCTGGTAGAACTACTAGGAGGATGAACATAGTTTAGTGATTGGTTTGGGTTTTGAGAGTTGAAGAACTTTCTTGGATGACTATAAGGATTGGAATAGTGATGGATGAACCCACAATAGTAGGTTACACTTTTTTAGACATGCTAACTTTTTTTGAAATAACACATTTTTAATAAAATATGATGATTTAAGCCTTGAGAGGTTCCATTTGAAGGAATTAATTATAAATGGTTAGCTCAAATCCTCTTAAATAAAAAAGACACTGATATAACATCTATAATCCTCATTCATACCTACAACGGAGTCTCCTTCGTACCTATTAAAATGATGACCAAAAATCACTTCGACTTGATCTTTTGATAGATCAAATGAATCCATTTGACAAACCTATCTATGTAGTAAGGTACTACTGAGAAAAATATTTCCAATGATTATAATGTTAATATATATTAAGTTTATTATTACTTTGTATTTTTAGTTTTACTAAACATAGATATTTCATTGTATATCTACCTCTATGTTTCATGCTTATGGAAAAATAGTAAATGAGAGATTTAAAAAATATATATATATATCTATTCCCTAGGTATTGAAGCTCTCTTTCTATAAAAATAAAAATAAAAATGAAATTGGACAAATACATGACAAGTTATAAGCTATGTAGTCAAGGTATGCCAAAATTATGGTTTAGTCAACTTCAAACATTAATAAAATATGAAATAATCATGCTAATATTGTCAAACCAATTGTGTTCCCTCCATATGGATGTTACAAAACTAAATTCAAAATAAGAACATTTAAATCTATTTTACAAAAAAAAAAGTTATGCTCTATGAAAACAATGTAACTTTTTGAAAATGACATTTTCGGCAACATACCAGTTTTCATGGGAGAAAGAAAAAATGATCAAATCAACTCAAAAATAAAAACTAAAAATATATTAGAATCTAGAGATAAAATCCTAAAAGACTCTAATTTACTTTATCTTCTTATTTCAAATGGTTTAACGACAATATGCATTTGAATCTGAAAGTTGTTTTCAAAATGTAGAGTTCAGTGTCCGTTCATACAAAAAAGTGTAACCCACTATTGTGGGTTCACCCTGACATGAAGTGTTTTCCAAAGGTGTAGAGAGGGTGGTGGCATCATAAATTAGTTGTGCACTTTGATTTGGTGAAGTTGGTATTGGATCAAAGAGGATGATCCTTGAGAAGGCCTAGTTGGTCTTGTGTAAAGAACATCATTGTAGTCCCTCAAAATTGCAGATTGAGTCCACTATTCACACCTCTACATCATATTGCCTTGAGCTTGAGTTTCCTAGCCTTACTAGAGAGAAAATTGGAGGAAATTGAGATTGACTTTTTTGAGAAGTTGTAAAAAGTATCAGGTATTGGAAAGTTTCATTTGTCAAAATATATCAAACTCGCTTATTGTACTAATGATTTAATACAAACTTGCATTCATGAGTTGAAGGAAATGATTTTAATACTTATTTTTAGTAGACAATTATAAATATCATTTTTAACATTAGTATTCTTGTATCTCATTATTAACCTTTCTTGTCACGTGATGGACTATATTTTTATTATTATAAAAGGGTTTTACTTAATCAATGATAATAGTAACTTCAAACTAATTAAAAGTTACAATTTTTCTTAAAGTATTCTTAAAAGATAAATGTCAAAAGTTCTTTTAACTGTTAAAATCAAATCCATACAAATAAATTTAATTTAGACCATTTAAAAAATTTAATATTATCACCCTATTCTACATTGGTGACTATTGTAGATCTTTTTAGATTTATGTGTAATGAGTATTGAACAAAGATTAAAAGATTAAATTTACAAGTATTCTTTAAATAAATATAAAAAAGTGACAACTATAGGAAGGACACCTTAGAACAATAGGGCATTCCCACTCCACCCCTACTATTTGCTAAGGTAGTTACCTAAGTGCTAATTTTTTTTTTGGGACATATGACTATAGTGGGGAAGGGTGAATGGTATTATCATGGTCCATATCAAGTTAAAAAGATTTCCATTTTGACATATTATGCAGCCATGTCCTTTGGATGGGGAGATGTTGTAGATATGCATCTAGTATGCTAGATTCTAACATAACAGTTAACAATATATTGGGCGGTAAACTAAGGAAACATAAATGGGGGGGAGGGAATATTATAGGTGAATAGGAGGGAGATTCCTTCCTAGCATAGGTAAATAATTATATACACAATGATATGGATCACTAATGTTGTGAAAAAGACAATCTAACTATAGTTCAATTTAAAAAAAATAATGAACACCCAACAAACTATTTTTTCTTTGTAATCTCAGTATCAAACAACTAATAAAATTAGAGAGAAATTCATTAGTAGTGTCTTAATTGGTCTTATCTTATTTGGTCCTAGCAATACTAAATAAATCATCCATTTGACACATTCAGAGAAGTGGCTATTTCAAACATTGGAGTAGTCATGCTTTATGAGTGTCAACCATCTTTGAGGTTGAGTGTGAATAAAAGGTGCATCACAATTATAGAACCCAAGTTATAGGTTAAATATTTTACTGATGGTGCAATCCCTACCTCCTTATATCAACTATAATTCCCACCGACCTTTTTGTTAAAAAATAAAATATAATTCCCACCCAACTCCTAATTACACCCATCCTAGGTTGGAGGATATAGAATTACCCCCATACACGATTGGACCATCCATCTACACTATTCTATCCTACCTTACTATTTTTTTCCACCCACCCATTCCTTTGGCTCTAATTGATCTAGAATATTTGATTTTATACACAACCTATCTAAAGGGTCGAGTACCTATGAAATCAAACTATTTGGTAAATTCCCATGTAGAGAGGGAATTAGTAAATTGGAACTACTGGTTGAGGGAGGAGCACTTTTTGTGGTGAGGAGGGTGGTAGGGAATGGGGTCGAGTAGAAAATGAGCAATGGAATTGGTGGCATTTTTTTATCAGAATATATAGACTCAAGACTAGAGGAGAGATAGACTACCTAAAACTCTACTAGTTGAGCACCAATATTTTTAGAGGGGATCTACCTAATGCATTTATAGAGTATATAGATTGAGGGAAAACTAGTAATCTTGGGTGGAACACAACCTTCTTGATTGATTACTTGAATATAACTACCAGCTATAGATGACCTACCATAGACTTAAAGTGTGACACATTGTTAAAATGAGTGATAGTGGACCTTATTTCATTCATCCTACCTTCATTCTATAATATTGAAATATAGAATGAGATAGGGAATAATATGGTTTTTTATATGAATTGAACTCCTCTTCATAATTTAAGGAAATCATCTTGACATGTTAAATAGAGTACATAAACTTAGAAGAGTTATGGTCAATTGCAACTTAGTTTGGCCTTCATTTTTTAAGAGTACATAAACTTAGAAGAGTTATGGTACATAAACTCCAAAATAATTTTGTGTTCATTAAATCCAACTACCAATAGAAAAAATCATTGAAACAAAAGGAAACATGGATGATTTTTGAGACAATTAAGTTTATTGAACAAAATCTATTCTTACATTCAATACATCTTAAACCTATAAATAATTTTTAGACGTCTTACATTGAAGAAACTTCCTTCCATGATCTTTCATCTATCCTTAAATGGAGATTTAGTTCCTCATTTACATCTGAACTTTCATGATCTTTCATCTATCCTTAAATGGAGATTTACTTCCTCATTTACATCTGAACTCCATGACTGTCAAGCAACAACCTAATAGATTGGGTGATAATTAGAGGTTAAAAGGAGCTTTCCTTGCAATACCTTCCTCCACACTTGTCACCATGACTCAAATTCACCCATTTCATGAAATATATAAGATTTTCCTGGGTAAAAGTACAATAAGAGCTATCACCCTTTTACAAAGGAAAAGGATAACAAAATCAAAGATGTTCAACTTCAATAGTATAAAAATGATATTTATGTTTGGAATTTGAAGATGATGTAAACTAATTAAATGTGATAAAATCGATGAAGTTTATGATTAATATTTTTCATATTTTTTAATAACAATTGATATGTTTTTATAATTTTTAAAGATTTTTCAGTTGCTGAAAAATGTTGAAAATTAGGGGTCTAGTTCCCACCAAAAAATTATATGTAAATAAACATTTTTTCCCGTAATTTCAAAATATATCATAGATGACATATATAGCTAGTGCATGAAGAAATAAAAATTGATTTGTAACCTATATTTTCTCTTTTATAACAATTCAAATTCCAACTCACTGAAATCGACAATTTTCATCTTGCAACATATTTTTCATAACAAATCTATCCCAATCAAAAAAAAATATATATATTCTTGAAGAGGACTCTCTCCTCTAGTGCATCATATATTTTTTAAATTTATTTAATATGATTTACTATTTTTTTCTTTCTCTAAATCAACATCTCCTTGACTGTTAAAATACCTACTTGTAATATTTTTAAATTATAATAAACTATGTCTAATTAAAACACTATAAAATCTATATAAGGATATTCTTAACTCTAATCTCTACAAAAGGGTATTTTTTAAATTTTAAAAAAAATATCATTAAAAAGATTAGGAGTTATTGAAACACCACTTTTTTGAAATAATTTTATTTTTATGGTAATTGGACCCAAAGTGCTATAGAACATGCATTCAATATATATTTCTAATTGGAAAAGTTAAAGCACTTATCTAACTTAGCTAGAATGAATCTAGCTAGAACATATATTTGACTAAAATTAATTTTTAGTTAGAAATACTAAAATTCAGCTGTGTTGATAAGTTAGCCTAAAAGGTGATACCTTATTGTTCTTTTACCCTCCCCCTATAACTGATTAACTACCCGCTTATGACCAAATGAAAACCTTTTACATCAGATTTTACAACTTTTTGCAATGTTGCACTTTGCAACCTTTTGTTATTTTTTGCATTTTTAACATAAATGACTCTGAGCCTTACATGGATACTTTTAACACTTTAAGATGGACCAAATATGATATATAACATTCAATTTACCCTTTCTTGGGCACTTTTGCATACTTCTTCCCTATTGACCCATATTGACCTTATGAGGACCTAGTTCATCAACTTGAACAACTTGTTACAAATGAATCATATTATCTTCCACAAGGACTTATTATGCCTTTAGTTAAATCATATCATAACATGAAATTAAGGAAAAACATAGACATGTAATGAATTATTCGAATTATTCACTGCATGACCTTTGACCTTCTAGTGTACCTATGGTACTAGGTGCTCTTGCACCATACTATTGACCTTGAAAGCTTTCCAAGTCCCTTGGAAGCATAAAACAACAACACAACTTTTCCTTGATGTCTTTTTCTTGCATTTCATCTTTGCCTCTTTTCTTTCTCCAGCTTCTTGCCTAGATACTATCTTCATCCTCAAGTACTCTCTTAGTCACTCCCATCAATAGAGTATTGAAAAGGCTGTAATTGAGGTGTGTAACTAGTTATCCACCTCTCCTATTGCTCCAACACACAACTCATAACTTCCTTTGCCTTTCCTAGAAGTCTCTCGTGCCTCTCTCCGTAGTCTCTTCGCCACCAACAACATGCAGATTGGGTGACAATTAGAGGTTAAATGATGCAGGAGCATCTTGGGTGTAAGAGCAATCTTGCATCACCCAAAAATATTTCTATTTTTGTATTCAATAAGGGCTATTTTTGTCCAGAGCTGCTATTTATGGAAAGTTACTGTTTTTGGTAATTTTCGTATGTGCTCAGAATGATCTGATTTCTTTCTTGGAGGTTCATGTTGGTCATATAAGTCTGCCAGTAAGGTTTCATTGCCAGATCAAGTGTATATTGGAAGATATTGAAGATTTTCGGTATTGGCAGCAGGGTACAGAAACTTTGAACTCAATTTTGAAGGCTTTAGAGGACCCGGATGAGGTCAAAAATTTGGGTGACAAGTGCTTGCATTGGTCAAGCCTGTAGAGCGCTTCGTGGCATTTCCGAAATGGGGTTATAATAGCCGATCGGGTCAGCTGGTGATGACTTATGGTCTTCGGAAGTTGGGCCACCTGAAATGGCGAAAAATAATTTTCTTCAAAATTTCTGTTCGGGTTTCAAAGGTTATCTTGAGCCGACTATGATGTAATAAAATGTAAAATAAAATAATTCTAAGTTTGGTCGGCCTTATTGGCTAAAATTATGGAACCTTCCCAAGCGGTGGAAAGTTGCCTATATAAGGAAGGCTGTATTATTGTCTTAGGAGTTCAGAATAGTTCTGGGTAGTAGATCTGGGTATTGATTCGAAGCTTTGTCCTACAGAATATTGTAAGGGAATGCCCATGTGGCTTTGCATATTGTAATTCTAAAAGTTTGTAATTCCACATTTGTGGAGATAATAAGAAGCCAATTTTCTGTTCTTGCATATTACCGTTGTTGTTTCTCTATTTCTGTTATGCGTTTGTGGTATTAAGGGGAGCACCCTTGATCAAGTGGTATCAGAGCAAGTTTTCTTGAGTGTGTAAATAGATCACCGACTATGAGGCAGTTTGCACCAGGACCGTGGTTAGGGTTTCAGCGCACATCGCGAAAATGCCTCCACGAAGAGAACGTGGCAGAAGAGCTGGTGCTGTGACACCTGAGGTTAGAGAGCTGCAGAGACAAGTGCGAGCATTGCAAGAAGAGATTCACAGAGGAATGAATCTTAATGTCAGAGACGAAAGCGAGGATGAAGCCGAAGAAGAATATCAAGAAGGAGAAGTTGAAATTGTGAACCAGGAGGAAGAAAGACTTTTTCGGGCGATTTCCAAGATTGGGAAAAGACCTAAGATTGAGGTTCCTACATTTTCTAAAAATCTTAACCCAGAGGAATTGATCGACTGGATCAATGAATGTGAAGAATATTTTGAGTATGAAGATGTTGAGGATCCTGATAGGGTTAAATTTGCGAAGGCCAGACTGAAAGGTCATGCGAAGATATGGTGGCAAGAGATTCAGTTGGAGTGAAATAGAAGGGGAAAGGAGAAAATCATGAGATGGGATCGGATGGTGGATAAATTGAAGCAACAGTTCATTCCTGTTGATTATGAGCTTGATCTACTAAAGAAAATGCAAAGTTTGAAGCAAGCAGGAAGATCTGTTCAGGAGTATATAGAGGAGTTCTATCGACTCCTCATCAGAACAGGCCATGCAGAAGCTGATAAGGAGAAAGTTGCCCGATACCTTAATGGGTTAAGGCCAAGCATTCAGGAGGAGTTGAATCTGGTTCGAATGAGTAGTATTGAGGAGGCATACCAATTTTCCCTAAAAGTAGAGGAAAAGCTGAACAAGAATTTCGAGAGCAGACAAAATGGAAGAGGTCACCGTGGATGATCTGGTGGATGGTCATATGGTGGCCGAAATGAAGATCTGAAAAAGAAGGATGAGGCCAGTAGCAGTCAGAATCAGCGTGGAAATAATTTCAATCGCTTCCAGGATCAGAATAATAGAGATCAGAGAGGAAGAGGAAGAGGACAAGGATCTGGAAGAGGAGGCTTCCGTGGAACATGTTTTCACTGTGGAGAAGAAGGTCATAGGGCAGTTGAATGTCCTCAGTACCAAGGCAGAACAGACAGAAGAAATGAAGGCCAGGCCAGAGTTGCACATGTAGATGAAGATGCCAGATCATCAAATTCTGCAGATGCTGAAAGAGGAGAAACGTTGATTAATAGAAGAGTCCTGTTGAGTGGTGAGAATGAACTTGAGAAAAGGAGGAGCTTGTTTCGCACCAAGTGCAAGTGTGAAGGTAAATGTTGTGATGTGATCATTGATAGTGGAAGCATTGACAATTTGGTGTCAGAAGAGATGGTGACAAAGTTGAAGCTCAAGAGACAGAAACACCCACATCCATATCGGATTGCCTGGGTACAGGATGACCACAAGGTCATGGTCAATGAACAATGCCTGGTGAAGTTCAAGATTGGCAGATACCAAGATGAGGTATTGTGTGATATCATATCTATGGATACATGTCATATGTTGTTGGGTAGACCATGACAGTTTGACAGATGTGCTGTACATGATGGTCGTGCGAATACCTATTCCCTGACAAAGGATGGAGTGCGGCATAAGCTAAAACCATTGAAGGAGACTGAAGAAAAGGTATGTGGTAATGCAAGGATAAATTTTGTTGATGGAAGAAATTTCCTAGATGGTATGAGGCATGAGCATGTATGTTTTGCTTTAATTCCAAAAGCTGGTAAAGAGAAAGTAGAAGATGTTCCTGTAGAAGTTGCAGATTTGTTGAATGAGTTTCAAGATATTGTATCTGATAACGTGCCTGATGGATTACCACCAGTCAGGAAGATTAGTCATCAGATGGACTTGATCCCAGGAGTGAGTTTGCTGAATAAGGCAGCACACAGAATGACACCTGTAGAAAGTGAGGAGTTGAACAGACAAGTACATGAACTGTTACAGAAAGGGTTGATTCGAGAGAGTCTGAGTCCCTGTACTATACCAACGATATTAGCACCAAAGAAAAATGGAGAGTGGAGGATGTGTACAGATTCCAGAGCAATAAACAAGATCACAATCAAGTACAGGTTTCCATTGCCACGAATGGATGATATTATGGACTATTTGAGTGGAGCTGTGTATTTTTCAAAGATAGATTTGAAAAATGGATATCATCAGATTTGGATCAGGGAGGGAGATGAATGGAAGACTGCCTTCAAGACAAAGGAAGGACTGTATGAGTGGTTAGTCATGCCTTTTGGGCTAACTAATGCACTGAGCACTTTCATGCGGCTCATGAACGAGGTTCTGAAAGAATTTCTGGGTAAGTTTGTCATTGTTTACCTAGATGATATTTTAATCTTTAGTAAGATATTTGATGAGCATATGATGCATATTCGTATGGTATTTGAGAAGCTGAGAGAAGAGAAATTATTGATTAATTTGAAGAAGTGCAGTTTTGTGAAGAAAGAGTTAGTGTATTTGGGATTTGTAGTTTCAGCAGAAGGTCTAAAAATGGACCCAGAGAAGGTACAGGCTATCCTTGAATGGCCTACTCCAAGGAGTGCTACCGAGGTAAGATCTTTTCATGGTCTAGCTAGCTTTTACAGAAAGTTTATCAGAAATTTTAGTAGTATTTGTGGACCCTTGACTGAAACAATGAGAGGGGATAGAAAAGAGTTTAAGTGGACTAAAGGAGCAGAAAAGAGTTTTCAATTATTGAAATAAAAAGTTACAGAACAACCTGTTTTAGCACTTCCAGATTTCAATAAGGTGTTTCAAGTAGATTGTGATGATAGTGGTACTACAATAGGAGCTGTTATGAGCCAAGAAGGTAAACCTGTTGCTTATTTCAGTGAGAAGTTAAATGATGCCAAGAGGAAATATTCTGTTTATGATCAAGAATTTTATGCTATAGTTCAGGCATTAAAGAAGTGGAGACATTATCTACTTCCTAAGGAGTTTGTTTTGTATACTGATCATCAAGCTTTGCAATATTTGAATAGTCAAGGAAAATTGAATCAAAGGCATTTGAAATGGGTTGAGTTTTTGCAGAGTTATACATTTGTTTTGAAATACAGGAGTGGAAAGTCTAATAGGGTTGCAGATGCTCTTCGCAGAAGGCAACTATTGCTGACAGAAATGTAGATTGAAGTGGTTGGGTTCAAGGAACTCAAGAATTTGTATTCAGAGGATCCTGATTTTGGTGAAGCTTGGAAAGCTTGTACAGAACCTATTACTCTAGACAGGACGAAATGGTTGGATTTCATCATCCAGGATGATATGCTATTCAGAGGGAGTCAGTTGTGCATTCCACGAAGTTCTATGAGGGAGAATCTCATCAAGGAGAAGCATAGCGGAGGATTGGCTGGACATTTTGGTCGTGACAAAACCCTTGGTTTGGTTAGTGAGAATTATTATTGGCCACAGTTGCACCACGATGTGAAGAAGTTTGTACAGAGTTGCAGAGTATGTCAGATGGCAAAAGGAGTGAAGCAGAATACAGGGTTGTATCAGCCATTATCTATACCAGAGAAGCCTTGGGAGGATATCAGCATGGACTTTGTTCTTGGTTTACCGAGGACACAGTGGGGACATGATTCAATTTTTGTGGTAGTTGATAGATTTTCAAAGATGGCACATTTCATTCCCTACAAGAAGACTACTGATGCTGTTCATGTAGCAGAATTGTTTTTCAGAGAAGTAGTGAGACTTCATGGTTTGCCAAAGACCATAGTTTCAGATCGAGATACTAAGTTTGTCAGATATTTTTGGCGGACATTGTGGAAGAAGTTGAAGACAGATTTGAAGTTTAGTTCATCACATCACCCACAGACTGATGGACAGACAGACGTGGTGAATAGGAGCTTGGGAAATTTGCTGAGATGTTTGGTTGGAGATAAGCCAACAGGATGGGATTTAATTTTATCACAGGCAGAATTTGCATATAATAATTCTGTCAATAGAAGCATTGGTAAATCACCATTCCAGATTGTATATGGAAGTAGTCCAAGAAATGCATCTGAATTGAGGAAGATAAATAAAGGAGAAATAAGTAGTGCTGAAGCTGAGGATTTTGCAGAACACTTGAAGAACATCCATGAGGAGGTGAGGAAGCATATTACCAAGATGAACGCATAGTATAAGGCTAAAGCAGATGAGAAAAGGAGGTATAAGGAATTTCAGGTTGGTGATGAAGTCATGGTTCATTTGCAGAAGGAGTGGTTTCCAGTTGGTACATATAACAAGTTGAAAATGAAGAAGTTTGGACCATGTAGGATACTGAAGAAACATGATTCAGGAAATGCATATGAGGTAGAATTGCCTACCGAGCTAAATATTTCACCAATGTTTAACATTTCAGATCTGACAGAGTATCATGAAGGCGGTGTTGAAGATGAGATCACAACAGCACAGTGGAGTATTCCAGCAACTAGTTTAGACACTAAAGAGATCGAAGATATACTGGACAGTCGTGTTGGCAGAAGCACAAGGAACATGACATATGAAGAATATTTGGTCAAATGGAAAGGACGACCTATTGAAGATTCATCATGGCTGACAAAGGAGGAGGTTAGCCCTCTTGGTTTTCCTCTGCACACCTGAGTCGTGACAGGGTCACTTCTCAAATTACCCCAGGTGTCTGATGCAGGAGCATCCTGGGTGTAAGAGCAATCTTACATCACCCAAAAATATTTTTGTTTTTGTATTCAATAAGGGCTATTTTTGTGCAGAGCTGCTATTTATGGAAAGTTACTATTTTTGGTAATTTTCGTATGTGCTCAGAATGATCTGATTTCTTTCTTGGAGGTTCATGTTGGTCATATAAGTCTGCCAGTAAGGTTTCATTGCCAGATCAAGTGTATATTGGAAGATATTGAAGATTTTCGGTATTGGCAGCAGGGTATAGAAACTTTGAACTCAATTTTGAAGGCTTTAGAGGCCCCGAATGAGGTCAAAAATTTGGGTGATGGGCGCTTGCGCAGGTCAAGCCTATAGAGCGCTTTGTGGCATTTTCGAAATGGGGTTATAATAGCCGATCGGGTCAGCTGGTGATGACTTATGGTCTTCAGAAGTTGGGCCGCCTGAAATGGCGAAAAATAGTTTTCTTCAAAATTTCTGTTCGGGTTTCAAAGGTTATCTTGAGCCGACTATGATGTAATAAAATGTAAAATAAAATAATTCTAAGTTTGGTCGGTCTTATTGGCTAAAATTCTGGAACCTTCCCAGGCGGTGGAAAGTTGCCTATATAAGGAAGGCTGTATTATTGTCTTAGGAGTTCAGAATAGTTCTGGGTAGTAGATCTGAGTATTGATTCGAGGCTTTGTCCTACAGAATATTGTAAGGGAATGCCCATGTGGCTTTGCATATTGTAATTCTAAAAGTTTGTAATTCCACATTTGTGGAGATAATAAGAAGCCAATTTTCTGTTCTTGCATATTACCGTTGTTGTTTCTCTATTTCTGTTATGTGTTTTTGGTATTAAGGGGAGCACCCTTCATCATTAAAAGGTGCTTTCTTTAAAAGACCTTCCTCCAGACTTGTCACCATGACTCAAATTCAATCATTACATGAAATATATAAGATCTTTCTCCTATAACTAATTAACTACACCTTTAGAATTAAATGGAAACCTTTTAAGTCAATTTTTGCAACTTTTTGCAATGTTGCACTTTGCAACTTTTTGTCAATTTTTAAATTTTTTTACATAAATGACTCTAATTCTTATATGGACTCTTTTAACACTGCAAAATGGACCAAATATGATATATTACATTTAAGTTACCCTTCCTTGGGCACTTTTGCATACTTTTGCCTAACTCTAGCGCATAGTAATTTTTAGTGGCTAATATTTGCCAATTGGCTAATTTTGGAAATTTGAGAATCCAAATTTGGCTAAAAATTCAAGATTTAAGGCAACCTAAATCGCCACATTTTTACAAAATTTTGATTTAGAAATATTTAAATTGTAAAATAATTTATTTTATAAAAAAATTTGAACTCAAATATTCGATACATGATTAGATTTGATTCGCCAGAGTTTTTAAAGTTATTGTAGAAATTTAAATTAATTCTCCAATAATATATCATGATTATTAGTTACTGTAGGGATCTATCACCAACTTTTAGTTGCCATTATTGACTTAAAGTATAATCTAGTGACCCTCATTATATTTTATGCTCGGTAAAAATGTTACTATTTGGTTTGTAAGGCTGATGCGAGCTAAAATTTCGTTCAGATTGTTGATCTCACTATAAATCAATGGTCTTGAAGAAATTTTGGGCCCTATTAGTATTTAAAAATATCAATACATTTGTCTCATTCGCCAATATTTTCTAAAAAAAATTGTTATTAAAAAATAATCACTTATAATAATCCTTTAAAAAAAATAATTAAGAAATTCACCAATAGAATTTTTCTTTTTTTAAGAAAATAAAAGATTCGCGAAAATTTTCTATATTTTTTAAGAGGGGTTTCTTAAAGTTTACCCTACTCCGGGGTCCTCAAGATCTTAAATCTTTGGTATCCTTGTTAGCCCTCCATATTTCTCCTTAGTATGAAATCTGAGCTTCTTCTGTACACACAGGAAAAAATGGGTTTCAGAACTATACTCGCCCAAACCAATATCAGGTGTTTCCATTCATTTGTTAAGGAATCCATGGGTTCTCAAGTTAAATTCCTATTAGTCCAACCAGATACTTTCTTTGAGATGTCAGCTTCCATACTATGCCTCCAGATTGATGACGTTTTCAAAGAACCAAGCATTCCCGCATGTATTCCTCTTGAAAATTTGCTGTCTTTGAAAATCAACTAAGGATGACTCAAAATGTCGTGGAAGGTAGTTTGGTCTTCTCAGCCATAATAATGAACCTCATTAAACGATATGCTGAAATTATGCCCGTCTCTGGGCTATTATTTTTAATCATTGAGAGGTTTACTCAAATTTATCTTGAATTTCAGGAGCCCTCCCTATTGAAAGAGCTAAAAAAATTTCAATGTTTGGTGCTCGAAGAGATAAAGCTACAATGTCTTAGCTCGCTGGAAACAATTAGTATTACGTACTATGGACATTTGAAAAATGTGTCAGAAATATCTAATCTGAAATATCTAATAGAATCAGAAATTTCTTTGAGAGCCTGACTCTCGATGGTATGGAGCGTCTGAATACAATAAAATTTGATACAAGGATAGATTTGAAATATTTTAGGTTAGACGGTTGTCCTACCTTGAAAACAATAGATTACGGTTATGACGAGCTTGTATAATTAAGCATTCGTGACTGTGGTTGATAGCTCTACTTTGGCAAAGAATATTAAAACAAAACTATATAAGTGTGGCCATAAATATAAGATGCATGAAGGAGAATGGATAATCACAATGGTAGAATGTGAGGAGAGATATAACTATCGTCAGGATTTGAGGGGGTATAAAACGATTAAGAAGGGGTTTTGGATAGAAGTGAAGAAAGGAGAAGAGTGGAAGTATCTCACTATGTGTTATGGATAATTATTGATAAGCTACATTATTCATAAATGATTTTATTTTATTTTCAAATTATTTTACCCTGTATCTTTCAGACATATAAGATATAGATTTTCCCATAGAGTTTCGATTCTATTTTATAGAAGTTGACTAATATTTTTAAGAGGAAAAATTGAGGTAATTTTTTAATAGAATTAGTGTAAGAAACTATTATGTTGAAAGCCACTATTATTAATAATATATTTTGTTAAAGAAAATAATTTTACTTTTTAATAGTAAAAGATATATGAGTTTAGTTTTCTCATTACAATATATGAATTAATTTTGGAATTCAAGTTTGATAGTGGAAATATGAAAAGTTTTGTGACTTTCTGAATTATTTATCTAAAAAATGTTTAATTAAGATATGAGTCAACAACGATAATTTGGAATCATGTTTTTTATAATAGTTTATTAGTTTTTTATTATTATCGTGATAATTAATATTTTAAAATTTCAATTGATTAATAATAATGGTAACTCTCAATTAATTATTTTTTTAAAATTAGTATTAATATTTTTCAATATCAAACAACTCAACAAGTTGCGCATATAAAGGCTCATAGATTTGCATATGGTAATAGTAGCCCATGATTTTACAAAGCTTGTATGGATGATTGTCAAAGATTGTCTTGAGCTTCAATTACCAAGTCTTGTTACAGTGAGCTAGTTAGACATCATTTAGATTGGTTGTTTTGAGATATTGTAAATAACAACAAGTATTGAAGAGTTGTATACATCCAAAAAATTTATTGCAGCAATGAATTAATATAGAAATGCATTCATAAGTTGAAGGTACCAATTTTAATGCTTCTTTTCAGTAGGTAATTATATTTTTTAGACTATACCTGCTTGGGCTATAGCATCCCCTTAGACTGCACTACATCGAGTAAACTTTTTAATGTGACCAATGAAACTAGTGCAACACATATTCTGATACCATGTGGATTGGGGGAGACTGGGCTTCATGACCTTGTTCTTTACCAAAAACAAGCTCTCATCAATTGAATTAGGCCCCAAACCCTTCAAAAAATAATCATAAATATCATTTTTAATGTTAGTTTTCTTGTATCTTTCTATTGACCTTTATCCTCATATTATCTTCTATATTTTTATTATTTTTAAAAGGTTTAAATTAATCAATAACAATAGTGACTCCCCACAAACTAAAAATTACAAGTATTATCAAAATATTAATGTTAACATTTCTTTTTAGTGTTTTGACTATTTCAATTAGGAAAGGGCCTAAACCCATCACAAAAAAATAACATCAACCCTTACGAAGTTGAAAAGAGATTCAGGAGAAGTTAATTCAATAGAAAAATAATAAAACAAAACAAGAAATTGACCAATGACAAAATAACAAGAAACTACCAAAAACAAACATAGGATTACAAAAATGGGAGATTAATCTCCTTCTAATCTTGATTAAGCTCCTTGACGGTATCCATAAAAGAAGTCTTTTTGGGCTGATGCAAAACTAAGTTTGTAGAAAGGCTCTCTTTTAGTAGATGAACAATAACCTACATATTCTCCTTATGCTTCCTTCTTTTCAACTTCATATAATCTAATTCCTCCTAGAGGGTGTTAAACGAAAAAATTTAGTTTGTCCATAATCTTCTTACTAAAATTGATCACTTTCGCTCGCTTTTTATTAATCTAATTCTTGTCAGCTTTGAGATTATCCAGAGCCCAAAGCATCACTTTTTACTCTTCTTTCTCGATGGAATCAAAGACTTTAGTTCACAAGCTTATCCTTCAATCACTTCCCAGTTAAATCCAACTTCTTAGCCATCTTATCAACAACCTCCCCCACATTTTTATTCACACTAGTATGGGACCAATCCCCCACTTTGGTCTCAACCTCTACAATATCTTCTAATCTATTAGTTTTCTTTCTCATTGTGTGTAGTTGAGCAATTAGTCACTTGATTATAATCACAAAATATGTTTTTTTTCTGATTGTTGTGTGTCCAAGATCAGATATTTCTTTTGCTACAGATGGATCAAACGTTTCTCTCCTTCAAGAACTATATTGCCTTGAATATGAGAATCACGATGTTGAAGAGCCCATGTTAATAAAACACAATGATTTGAAGACTGATGAAGATTCCATGGATAAAGGAATTGATGTTGTTGTAGCAGTGGCAACGTTGATGGCCTACTTAACCTTTCTATGCATATTTAGAGTCTGTGTATGCTTGAAAATGAGCTTGGCTTGGCAAGGGCAAGAACAACTATAGAGAGTGATGGGTTTCAGAAATTTGTGTTGAGCTACAACCCTCAAACTGGAAACGAAGAGGAGGGAAAAAAAATAAATTTCCATTCCATAGGCACTTGATGTTTTTATTTTTACATATTAAAACAGTGAATATTCCATACCAACATGGCATAGAACTGAATAGAAAAGAATGTTCATGTGAACCACTATTCATTAAACATGGATGAATGAGTTTGACTAAAAAAACTACACAGTTGTATCCTTTTTATTTTATAATAGCAATAAAAATAAAATAAAAAGTGAGCTTTGTTGAGCCAGACTGGGAAAATCCATCTCCTAGAGGCTTCTCTTAAGAATCTGTCAGTTTATGCCATAAGTCTTTTTAGAATTCCCTCCAAATTTGCTGATATTATTGAAAAAATTATTGAAAAACATTTTCTTTGGTGAGGGGCTGAAGAAAAAAGTGCCTTTTGTTGTTAGTCTGGGAGAATCTATGCAAATCAAAGAGGTTGAGAGGCTTGGGTATTAGAAGTTTAAGGTCCTTTAACGAGGCTTTACTGGCAAAATAGATTTGGCAAACTTTTGGCAAACCCAGGGAGTGGAATTATCTTTAGAGAAGTAAGTATTTATTCTCCTGCCCTTCTTTGGAGGAGTTCTTACATTTGGAATGATATCCGAATAATTAAAAACAAATTATTTTTTTTATCAAGAATCTAAGAAGATGGTGATAACCTCTTCAAATTATATTACCTACCTTTATCACCTTGCACCAATAGAGTAATAAGGGTCATATAAAAGAATCTAACAACATTTAGTAAACACATTATGGGAGAAGAATAGTACAATAGACAAACACACAACTAAGCTACCACAAAGGACAAGCCGATCAAGCGTGTTGCTTACTCTCCCCATCTTGTTGTATATCATTTAAGGAAGGTGGGTAACTCGCATGAGGGACTATATCCAACATAGTAGGAATGATAGCCAGTTCCAAACAAGGATCCTCTTGAGAATCACAATGTTCGATACTAGGTGTAAGTGTTAATTGTGATGAAAGCATATTAGGTAAATCAATGTCAATGTCAATAGTCTCATATTCATCATTAACATCATCAGTATCATCAAGAGTATCTTCTTCATCCAAATTAATCAAAATAGGATCTAAGATACGAATAGAAACATCATAATCATGCATCTTAACATCATTATTAGCAACAACTTCTTCTAACACATCATGTATAGATTTATATGAAGAAGGTAGAGATCTTTAAAGAACAGAATTATGAGCTTTTGCATGAGCATGATGCTTCTTACGATGTTCATTGGCAGATTGATTGCATTTTGATTTACTTGAAATAGGTTGAGAACTAGGAGGAAAAATCACATGATCCTTCACAAGTTCTTTAGGAAGATTAATAGGATTATCAACAATAGGAGGACCTTTAACAAAACTAGATGCCATAGTTAAAGGAGGTATGGAAGCTGTAGGCAAAAGACTAGGATTAAGATCTATTAGAGGTATACTTAATTTGAGAATATTACAATTTTTATAAGCTTGATATGAATAGAAAAGATTATCAGGTCGAGGAGGACATGAATTAGGTAATGAAGGCCAAGAGAAATCAAGAGCAACACAATCTCTAGGCCTAGAAGCTTGATATAAACTATGATTAACCATCTTCACTTCTTCATCATGAACAAGTTTAAGACATTTATGGATAGGTGAAGCAACAACATGCATGGCATTCAACCATGGAAAACTGAGCTTAACTTGAAATTGATAAGTTAGGAACAACAACAAAGGTAGTGTTCACAATTTTTCCACAAAGTTCAATTGATAAGGTAATAGAACCAAATAATGGATAAAGAAAACCATTACAAGTTTGAATCCACACATTTGATGTATCATAAGAATTGCATTGTAAGCTTTTCATAAAAAGATTTTCTTCAGTAATAACATTGACTAAGGATGTAGGATCAACAAGACAACCATGAGTAGGTTTTTGAGAAATCCTAGCATAAATATAAAGGGGACCATCAGGAGCTTTAATAGTCTCAGAGTCATCAAAGGTAATTAAAAGTTCCCGAGGTCTTTTATTCTTAAGTTCTTGTCAAGGTTTAGGTTGAGTTTTCAATTTAGGCTTAGGTTTTGTTTGAGGTTGAGGTTGAACTTGAGGTTGAATCTGAGGTTGAGGTTGAGGTTGAGGTTGAGGTTGAGGTTGAGGTGGAGATACAGATTGACCAACTTGATCCACTTGATTAACAACATGATTGAGATCATCCATCTTTGAATCATACACAATTTCCATATTAGATGGCTGAGCAATGGTATTGGTATCATGCATAGCTAAAGGATTAGTAGAGATTTGAAGGTTTTGATTAGGAGGAGAGACAAATTTGTTCCCACTACCATCAAGATTATCTACAAATAAAGCATTAGAATCAATTAAGTCTTGAACCTTATATTTTAAAGAATAACACTTCTCAATATCATGACCATTCTAACGGTGATATTGACAAAAAGATTTTGGATCAAAAGATTTAGATGCAATCATAGCAGGTAAAGGAGGTCAAATAGGAGGTAAAGTAATCATATTAGCAATTAATAACCTATTCATAATATCATGTGAAGATTTAGAAAGAGGAGTAAACATACAAATTAATCAAAAAGAAGTGGATGCAAAAGTGGCATTGTGAGATGCAACAACAACTTGATCAGCAACTGTATTTGCTTGTTTTTTTATCTTGACATAGTTGTTGAATTTTTTAAATTTGTTTAGATTAGGAGAAGCATCACTTTTATCTACTAGAACATGAGCCATTGGAGTGTTTCCCTCAAATTGACTCACTTGTAATTGATAATGATGAAGCACTGCACAAAGTTGTTGAAAAGAAGTAAATTCAGTAAGCAAAATCTTATCTCTAATATCCTTTTGCAAATTTGAAATAAACATACTTTGAATATCAATATCAAGAATGGGATAGGAAATCTGAGCATACAAATGCTTAAATCTACCTATAAATTCAGTCAATTTTTCCTTAGCACTTTTTTTACAATGCATCAAATCAGTGAAAGACACTTGTGGGCCAATATTGTTTTGAAATTGTTCAATAAAGGCATTGGCAAGTTGTGGAAAGGAATCAATAGAATAAGGAGGAAACAAACAATACCATTGTAAGGCCTTGTCATGGAAGGTCCTAGCAAAAAGTTTGGCTAAAATCCTATGGTCATGAGCATAATCACTACAAAGGATTTGGATTGTGTTAACATGATGAACGGCGTCTCCTTTTTCGTTGTAATTCTCAAGACAAGGCATATCAACTTGCTAAGGAACCAGAGCACGAATAATGTCTCTGGACAAAGGACTTCCCATGTCACATGTAGGAACACTAAACTTGTTTTGAGTCAGGGAAGCAAGTTGTTGTTGTAAGGATGACACAGTTTGAGCCAAACTAATGACTGTTCAGGAGGAACTCTTCAAGCATCATCCTCATCATGAGATGAGTGAGAAGAGTTTTTCTCCATAATAGGATTGGAGTCATGAAGAATCAAATTATCATCTGGGATCATAAGGAAAGGAGAGGAAGATTCAGGATCAAAGGCACCCATGAGTCTATGACTTCTTCTAACCAAAATGTTATAAGTAGGACTAGTATTAGTAAAGCTCATAAACCAAGTGAACTAAACTAAGAACACATAAAGCATGAATATTTTTGTATTTTTGAAATCTAGTTATCATGCAAGATTTAACACAAAAGAGAAATCCAATACGAACAAGATAAAAGGAAATCTAACACCACAAAACATAATAGGGCATACAATTCCACAAAAGAAAGGAGAGTAAGTATGTCAGGTTCACCAAAATTAATATGATGAAATAGTATTCACCCTAGAATGTATGGGGGAAATATGAGATCTACTTCTAAATCTAAATTCTCAAAGAAGAGATCCAAATTGATCAACCAAAGGGCTAATGCACAATTGAATCAATCTATGGAGAATATGAAAGAGGAAGAAAATCATATATTTCCCTATGGATAAGATATGTTTGAAATCTAAAATAATTGAAAGGCAAGTACTAACCTCAAAATAGGGAAGATCTGGAAAATGCTGATTTCTGATGTCTGTGTAGTTTCAGAAAATTCTGGAACCTGTTTCAGACTGGAAATGCTGAGACAAAGAAAACCCAGAAAAATTTTATCTTTCTGATAGCAAGTAGTCTTTGACACCGATAAAAGGTCAAAGACTACATTAATATTTTGAAGGTTGACCTTGATTTTGTTTGTAGATCTCAGAAGTTCACCGAAAAGGGTATCCAAATCTAAGCTCAGATAAAAAGTTCTGCACCTATACCTGTAAGAAAAAAAAGGTTTTTTTTGTTTGCATGGGGAGTTTGCCTTGGTCAAACCCCAATTTAGGAATTAACCTTGAAATTGAATTGAAATTGTATTGTGCATAAACAAAGTAACTGAAACAATTCACCTTGCTTATGTTGAAATCTTTGTAGAGGATTTGAATCCACAAATCCACAAGTAGGGATGCTCCAATGGATGTAGAATGAAGGTAGGATGTCTCAAATCAATGGCATTTGATCTTCAACACCAATCATGAATGAATCTTTGCATATGAGGAGGCTTTTATGAAAGTGGAAGGATGGATCTTCAAGGGGGCTCCAAAGAGATTGAATCCTTCAATGGCTAACAATGGATCTCCTTGATGAATGCTTGAATGCTTGAATGGATGCTAGGCTTGAGGATGAATGAATGCTTTCTTTCTTTCCTTATCCTTCTTACTTGCTTGATTGCACTTGAGAGCTTGAGAGTTTTCTTGGTGAGAATGGATTGATTGATTGAGAAAATGAGAGAGGAAGGCTTCTTTTTATAGTGAACTAGGGTACAATCTTCTAAACAGGCCACCTTGAAGAATTAAATCCCAATTAGGTCCTAAACTTTAGAAATATACCTATATTAAATGAAATTTAAGGATTTACCATTTCGAAACCCAAAATGGCCGACCCAGAAGTGGGAAAACAAATATTTCTGAAACCCAACATTCAAAAATCATGGGAACCCAAAATTTGAAATCTGGGTCAAGGCCGAGGTAGACCACACCCTAGGTCTAGGTCGAGGTCATCCCTGACCTAGGTTAGGGTCAAGGTCGACTTTGACCCTCAAGGTCAACTTTGACCTTGAGGTTAGAAACATCAGGACCTCGGTCCAATATGCTAGGAAATGCAGAAATAAAATGAAAACTAGGTGTAGAGAGAAGCAGAATGGGGGGAGAAAGCCAGATACATGAAAAGACCTGATCAAGGCCTTCTTAACATGACCCCAGACCACTTTCTTGGAGGCCTAAATGCTCTTATCATGGAAGTGCTTCCATTTTAAGATGATATAGTTCATACTAAATTACATCATTTGCAGATATGGTATTCCACATTCTATCGTCACAGATAATGGAGGCCAATTCAAGACCAAGGACCTAGATTCCTTATGCTCCAAATTCAAGATCACTCAACATTGGTCATCCATTTACTATCCTCAAGGGAACGGATAGGCAGAAGCATCAAACAAGAATCTGTTGAGAATTCTACATCGAACAGTTAATAAAATAGGAAGAGACTGGCATCTCATGATCAATCCAGCTCTCTGGGCCTATAGAACAAGTATCGAAACACCCACTGGGGCTACTCCTTTCGCTTTAGTTTATGGGTTTGAAGAAGTACTACCTATTGAGGTTGAAATCCCATCACTAAAAATTAGAATGCATGGTCTAGTAACTGACAATGACTACAAAGTGTCTAGGTTGCAAGAACTTGAACTACTAGATGAGTGTAGACAAGCAGCGTATAATCATCTCAGAGTATATTAGAAAAAAAATCTAAAGGCTAAAACATGAAAGTCAGACACAAAGAATTTCAGGTTGGTGATCTAGTCTTGAGAGAAAATTCCAAAAATGAATCACATCGAGAGTGCAAGAGGAAGTTTGAACCCAACTAGTTGGGTCCCTTGTTATCACTACTACTTTTGGCTCTAGAGCCTATGAAATCTCAACGACTGAAGGAGAATAGCTCTGAGAACCAATCAATGTTCTCTATTTGAAGAAATTCTATGCCTAAGGCATTCAGTCTGTGAAAATATCTTTAAAAAAATTATAAAAATCAAAAAAAGTCCTGAAAAAATGATCATCCCGGTGAAAACCTAGTAATAGGCACCTTGATGGTTAACAAAAAAAATAAAAAAGAGTAAAAATATAAAAAAAATTTGAAAAGATGAAAAATACAAAAAAAAGAAGAAAAAAGAAAAAGTGTCTGGGTGAAAACCTGGAAATAGGCGCCTTGGCAGAAAAATTAGAATTGTTGCCAAGATGGTGAAAACCCGACAAACAAGCACCACTTGTATCAAATGCTCCATCTATTAGGGAAATCTTGGTCTTTCCCAGCTTTCAGTCCTGCTTTAGTTTGTACATATCTCCTTGTTTTGCATTCGCATCCTATTTTCAATAAAGTTGATCAGTGTACCAAGCTCAAGAACATCTATCTCCTATCAATGTTTCAAACTTGGGGGCAATGAATTTCATATCCTATGGTCTCTAGTATATCTTAGATGAGTCATAGTCAACATCCTTCCAAAGCTATATCCGAGTCATTCAGTCTGTCTCCTCACCAGGAAAGGATTTTGCACACCAAATAAACTACAACAACAAACAAAATGAAAAAAATCTTTTCTCACATGCTTTTATCTCCTTGAATGCTTACTGATTCACATTTAGATTTCTGCATATTCTATCCCTTCGAGCTCCTCAATGATGTCCTTCAAAGGATTTAGAGAGTGATCATGACTGGGGCCATAATCTTTTATTTTGTCTTCTGCTTGTATGTGAAAATATAACAACTTTGGAAATTATGGATTGAATCGGTGTCCACTATAAGTGCCTCCATCACGTATTGGATGGCCATGTGTACCTCAACCATTGATACCTGGAAGCTTCAAGGAAGTCTAGTCTAACTATTATCTTTTGAGTGATTTCTTACTCCTACTCTGAAACACGATCTTGCCCAAGGATGTGAACAATAAAGGGTCACTGTGGGTAATTCACATTGGATTCAGAATGATCTCCCAACTACTTGGTGTGTTTGTACGCAAGGCATATTCAGGTCATCACAATGTTTATGTTATGATGCATATACAAATTGCAATATCAAAATGGACATGATATTCAGGTCATCCTAGCGTTTATGCCTTGGTGCTTATATCTAATCTGACATTTCAAAATAAAAATCAATATTCATATGTTCATGGTTGCCTAACTAGTGGACATTGTATCGATTTATCCAATTACCTAATAAATATTTAGTGATGAAAAAGACTGACACATGATCAGTGACTAAGTCCTAGGTCCTACGTCCTAGGTCTACATTTCATTCTGCATTTCATTTTGCACTTTGCATGGTTGTATTTATCTCATGATTTCAAATTCATCTTGATGCTTAATGATTCTCCAAAACTATGCTAAAACATGACACAAGGACTCTATATCACATGAAGGTCTCCTTAACAGATCAACAAGCAGTCACCATCCTGGATTAAACATCTGTTTTGATAAATGATCGAGTGCTTTTCTTCATTAGTACTTGTAAGATATGTCATGTGAATCACTGCATTTGCATTGCATATCATAGTCATTTCATACATCCATTACATACATACATGTGCATTCATAAAGCATAAACAAATCATACATTTCCAAAATCCATCTACCATTACATTGCATGATCCATACATTTGAAAGTAAACATTTCATTGCATTTTCCATACATTCTACACTAACACATAAAACATTTGCATCACATGATATAATAATCATAAATAAAATGACAAGTGCGTATGAAGTAACAATCAAAAGGATCTCGTATATATATCAAAACTTGGGATAAGTACAGGGGTGCACTACTAGCACAGTATACAAAAGAGTGAGCTCGACTTAGCTATCAAATATGATCAATGTATGGACAAAAAGGATACAAATGAGAACACTATGACAGATCATCTGTCTACCTAGTCCTCAACATCCGTTGCTCCTCCTCCTCCGGTAGGTGCATTTGGTGGTGGCTCGGCACGTGATGCTCTGGATCCCTCAGAAGCAAGCATGTACTTAGACTATGAGGGCACTCTTTGATCAAAAGACACTCTCAAATAATAAGCAGACACATAATATGAGGCCCGACTCATCTGATGGATCACCTCAGCCTCTAGTCTCCTCACATTCGCCTCTCACTCTAGTCATTGTCTCTTAGAGAAATTAAATTCAATGGATTAAAAATGTGTGCATGACGTATGTATAATGAAGAAGGGATTTCAAATAGAGGTGAAGTTGTGCTAATAATTTTGTACTCATAAATGAATAATTTAGTAAATGGGAAACCCCAGCTATATTATTTGTCAGCCTTCATAGCAATAACTCCCACATTGTGACCTTCTGCTTTGCGCTAATTCGGCCATCACCTCAAATTAGATAAATACCAATTTGGGATGTTGTTAGACAAAGGATTGAGGTGACTATTTTAACCCATTTAACTTAACCTAACACCTTACTTTGTCGACCACTTTCGGAAGGGTTATCCCTCCACATCCATTAGTTTGAAAATTCAAATTGATAAAGTTACTTTAAATCCCGTCTGTCCAAATTTGGCTTTCTAAGTGATTATGATATATATGTTAGCTCTGAGTTAGTTCTTCTATTACTAAGTATATTTAACAGTAAACCCCTGAGTTATATTATTTGCTAGCATTAGAAAATATGATTTATTAGTACTTGTATGCAATATTATTACATTTATTTGTACCTAATTAATCAACTATTTTCCACCAATCATAAGAACTTATTTTTTTAATTTTTAACAATAGCCTTGTCTTACATAAAGTAAAAATTTAAAATTTTAAAAATATTATTTATTTAATATATTATTCACTATATATTCTATGTGAATGGCTATGCTTCAGTGACAAAAAGAAGCCTTAGGTTATAGGGTGTGTTAATCTCTATTGAGCATTCAAGGTTGTCATTAGTATCAAAAGATGTCAATCAGATCGGTCGGTAACTTATATTAAGAAGGTTGGTAACTACAAGCAAGATAGAGCAGTCGATAAAGACTTACACCGAGCATCACATAGTTTATCGAGCACCAGCAGACACCAACACCGATAGTCAATATACACTGAACAGTCTATACTGTGTTTATCGATGATCACAAAAAATAGCATAGTAATCATAAATGGCACATTCTTCTATGCAGATGGTTACAACAGGTCGTAAAATGGTTTACCAAGATCGAGGAGCATTTATTGTAATAGATATTCATTAAATGTAATGTTTATCTTATTTGTAATAGTTGATCTAGATTTATTTTGCACCGTAGATCTTAGGGTTATGATAATTTTTGTAACCTAATTTTTGCTTAAGCGGCAAAATAGAACACTATATATTCAGTATGTTTGCACCACTTTATGAGGTTGTTGAATTGGAATATATGATTCATGAAGCACTTGAAGTCATTTCCTAACTTCAAGACAATCAATTGGGAGAATAGAATAGTACACCGAGCAGATTTAGAGAAGGCTACCGAGCAGAACAGAGTAAAGATTCATCACAGTCAAGGTGATATTTTATCAGAGAATTATAAGATCTGTTTCATACAATTGAGTGTCAATTAGCAAATAATTTTGCATATTACTTTCTGACAATTGTAATAGAGCTTTTGTGAAATCTCTTAACAGAGTAGACTTAATAGTCTTTTGTAAATCTCTTAACCGAGTGCACACTTCAGTAGTGTTGTTGAAATCCTATAACTAGGTAGATCTAGCTGATCTGACATGTCACTCCTAACAGGGTGAGATCACCAGAAGTGATCAAAACTTGTAGCCCTAACAAGAAAACCTTTTCTATTTGCAGTAGTGAAGAATTTGTGGGTGTCATCCCCACTGTAGTTTTTACCTTCTAACAAGGGTTTCTGTGTTACCAAAATACTTGTGTTATGTGATTGTGATATTGATTTCATGTTGTTTACTTTCTTAAGTTAACTATATGATTGATTTATGCAATTGGATACAAGTCAATTTGGTAGGGTAATACAGATTGCTAATATATATTTGAAAAGTATAACAAGTGAAAGTTTTGAAGACATTGATTCACCCCTCCCCTCTCAGTATCTATCTTTTCTAATTCCAACAATTGGTATCAAAGCTCAGTTCTCTTATTGAATAGTTTAACCATTGAAGGGTAAAAGATCTAAGTCATGGAGAGATATAAGCTTGACAAGTCTATTGAGAATCAGAAGTTACAAATGCAGATGTTTGTGGAACATTATAAACAAGCCAAGGAAGAACTAATGAAGTTACTAGTTAATAGGAAGAACCTTGCGATCCTGCAGAGTGAGATCAGTTATCATGAAGAACCTATTGATGATATATTTGATCATGTTGGATCAAGTTCTGGAACCATCTCTGATGGATCAGAAAGTATCATCACTGACTTATCTGAAAAGAATTAGCATTTATCTGAGCATGTGAAAGCACTTCAAATCAGTCAAGAATCCTAGATGGTAAGAATGGTGGAAATTATGAACAATGCTAGACAAGCTAAACAAGATCAACATATGGCTATTGAAGATCGAAGACATATGATTGAACAACTTCAAGCAAAAGAAAATGAAATACAGAGACTCACTGACCGATAGTTCCAAGCATCAAATCAAATGATGACCGTTAATCAAGAAATGAACCGAGTAAATAGAGAACTATCAAGAAGACTTGAAGATGTTGCAATACTCAGAGTAGACAATGAAAAGTTAAGAAATGAATTGAAAACACAAAAGAAACAATATGAAATGATGAAGATAGCTGAGGACAATTCCAAAAGGATTGATGATTTTCTGACTAATCAGAGAAGATTTGGAAGTAAAGCCGGCATAGGTTACACCAGTGAAGGAGAATCATCACAACAAGTTGAAAATGTCAACAACAATCAAAATCAGAAACCTAAAGTGTTAGCATGTTATCACTATGGAAAATCAGGACATACATTAAATGTGTGTAGAAGTAAAGCACAAGGTAAACCTTCTGTTACTCCTAAGTTCAATGGATACTGTTACTATTGTGGAAAGTTTGGACATCCTGCTTATGAGTGCAGAGCTAAATAAAAAGATCTTGCTAACAATACTACTGTGGAGAAGATATGCTACACTTGTAATAAGCATGGACATACTGCAAGAGATTGTAAGGCAAAAATGAAACAAGTCTGGACACCTAAAGAGAAACCACAATGAAAGCCTTATCAGCCTAAGAGACGAGGTAATTCATATGTTTGGGATTATAACACATGGGCTAACTATGTTGTATGTGGTCGATATGGACACATTGCAACAAACTACTACAAAAAGAGCCAGATCAGACAATCAAGAAGTTGGAGTAGCACTGGAATGGCATGTATGCACTATCACAAGGTTGGTCACTTAAGCAAGAATTGCAGAGACCGAGCACTTGATGAAAATCATATATTTGAGAGTGGATATAACATTACAAAGATAACAAGATTAAGGAACACTATGTGGAAGAAGGCATCTAGTGAGAATTCTGAGTCAAGTAACACCGTTGGTGAAACCTTGTCCACTGGACTAGGTGACATCGACAATTCCACTTAAGATGAAAAAGGTATATATGGAACTGACATTTCAAATGTCACATTTTACATACAGTTCCTTATAGATGATGTACAAATACCAAATCTACATGAATGAAGATGCACTATGGTTTATGTGTTATGAGCTAACAATGTCATATAGTCGGTAAAAGAAAGACCGATAGTTGGTTACCCATTGGTAATCACTACACAAGGTTAACCGACGACAGTACAAACCGATGGAGGAATCCTATGTTAATCAACCGGAGAAAATTATAGACATCACCGAGCTAACAGCTATGTCATACTAAAGGTTAGGTTGAGAATTTAATGCATAAAAGTTAGAGCGGGAATATCGAATTGGTCTATAAATACTTGAAAATAGAGGTTATTGTCACATTACGATTTCAAAGAGCGAAAATCCACAGAGCAGAGTTCGAGCTGAAAATTTCTTAGAAAGATTGAAAGCAATTGCAGATCGAATCGATGACATTCTTCGAATGAGCTAAGTAAGTTCATCTGTTACTGAATACCTGCTACTCATTTGCTTGCCGAAACCCTATATTTGATTTATGGCATCAACATCATCTACAAGAAAATCGAACATCTTTGAGGAAGAAGTAGAATTAATTGTTAGAACTAATTTCATGGAGGCAAAGTTTAAACCACATCCTAGGGTTGCAGCACAAACAAATGATATGGGTGCATTTTCCAATATTCTGGATAGGGTTTTGTTGATAGAAGACGTCAGGTCATACATTCACTGCAAAATAGGGGAAGTTGGTGATTTTGAAACCCTTGCTGCCTACCAACAAATTTGTGGACCAGATGGGAAGCTGAAACCCAAAAGTAAAAGGATTGATGAATCTGGGTTGTCACATTTTGCGCACTTCCCATAGACCTTTAAATAAGAATGGATAAGAATAGCTTTAAGCAGATTTCATGATGATAAATTTTGGCTGGATAAACTTGTGGAGATCACTATGTTGGTGTCCAAAATTACGCTTATGCACTTTAGGCTGCCAGTATACCCTCAGATGGATTTTAGGAATGGTTAACTCCAAAATTGCTATGAGGTCTTAGGGTAACTGGACCAACTATAGGGACTAGACTACCCTCTTCTGCTTCTAGCTCTACAAAACCAAGGTGGGTGCACCTAACCTAGTATAAAATAGACTTCATACACCAAAAACTAGGTTCATATAATAGATGACTGGATAGTAAGAGGGTATAAATGATAACCACACATTCATTGACACCTCTTCACTATGGGATAGGACCTCATACAACCAAATACTAAAAATCTAGGAATGATTCTTAATCTTATATGTTTGAATCATAACAACTAGTAAGGACATGTCAACAAAGAAGTACTTATCTAGGCTAGTGCCTCATCCATTGGGCAAGGTTTCTTAGACAGACTACACACACACACCAGAAATATGCCTGAGATTCAAAGCCATAAACACATTTACAATCTCCTCTACTACTTACAGAATATCCCTACATAGACAAGAGATAAATTTAGGTCCCATCTGGAGCATGATTTAATCTAATCCTGGACTAGAACTCAAGATTGAAGGCCTATACATAAATTGTTATGCAATGAACTAGAAAGTTCAAAATCCATCTACGTTGACACAAGGGAGAGATGAGAATCAAGTGCCTGCATTAAGTATAAAGAATCCTTGAGTGTGTACAATCCATCCAAAAGAAACCTACTTGCAAACTGCAGCTCAGACCTACAACTTTCTTTCAAATTGCCAAAAAATCAAGACAAGTCATTACAATTCAGACTGGCAGAAGACTCACAATAGAAAAGTTTGAAAATCTAACTCCCAATGCCCTCAAAATGATCATAAATATCCCTTTATACCAGGGTTACAAAGCAAGTGCAATGATCACTTGAGAACAAGATTCAAATCCACCTAACCCCACCAAGAAATTAACACAGACATGACAAGGGGTTAAGCCACAGCAAGAAGCTCAAACAGTCTAATCAACCAGCTGCAAACACTTCTCGAGCCAAGATTGTAATCACTTCTCACAGTACAAATCCCTCTGCAAACAACCGTCAAACACCCTGGACCACACTGCAAATCGCTTCCCACCAAATAGGGTCTTTTCTGCATTCAATTTTGGTCCTTCTCGGTTGCTGGAAACGCTCTGCAGATTTAAATTCAAATCCCAATGGTCACTTTGCAATTCGTGGGCTTTATGCCTTTTATCGTTTTGCCCCAGTCGCGCAATTGTGCGGTCACAAACCTAACCGCCATAGGAAACGGGCTCCAAAATATGCTTGGTCACATGATCGTATAACCCAAAAATAGGTTATGCGAACATGCGATAGCCTGCTATCGCCGCCTACCACAACAGGGTTTGTCGCATGTTCGCAAGCCGGGACACTAGCTTACGCGAACATGCGACAAGCCACAAACATGCAACTTGCCAGCCATCAAAACACCGCTAAGAAACCCCACCTGGGCCCGCATTCAAATCCACCATCCTGCCAGCACGGACCAACTGAAAACCACCACGACACCACCTGCTAGCGAGACCACCGAGAAAATACAGATAGGCCCCAGGGACATGTGGCACCCTGTCGCATGATCGCATAGCCCAGAAATAGGCTATGCGAACATGCGACCACCTGCAGGCCGCTACCCTACCGCGCATAACCGCCACCGCACAACTCTGCAACCGCGTCACCAAACTGCCACCGCAAGGGGTTTGTCGCATGATTGCATAGCCAAAAATTGGGCTATGTGATCATGCGACAGCCATGAGACTGCCACATGTCCATCCGCTACCGAAAGAAAACTGCCATCTCAGCACTACGTGGCATCTAGACCCACTGCACAAAATGCATACCTCCGCAACAAAAGCCAACGGGCCCAAGGACACGTGGCAAGCAGTCGCATGATCGCATAGCTAAAGACTGGAATATGTGATCATGCGACAGCCTATCGCAGACTGCCACATGACCACTTTGCTGCAAACGGGTCCACCGAGTAGTCTCCTCATAAACCAGAATCGACAGCTATCACTATACCGTGATGTTAAAAAGTGAGCACCTCCACTCAGCGGTATAATGCCAACCACCAGATCTATCCACGCTTTAACCTCCTCAGAAGACTGCAGACCCACCGATGCTATCCAACTTGTCAATCTGTCAACCAATCAAAAGATGCCAACTCGCTCCACCCTGACAACGGACCCACACAAACAGGTGGCAAGCGGTCACATGATCGCATGTCAAAGAAGTCTGACATGCGGCCATGTGACATCCAATCAGAGAAGAGCCCCTGAAAATCTGGGCCCACCACTCATCACACTTGCATAGTTGAGGGAACGTCAGCAAACAGGGAACTAGTGCGAGGTCGAAAACATAAAATGTTTTCGATGAAAGAGGATAAAAAACACACAAAGTTTCCGACATGTCAACAAGTAAGCGCACAAAGCTAGAAGACAAAGGGTCGAAAACAACGCAGGTTATCGGTAAAGGATCGAAAACATCATGGATTTTCAAAAATACTGTGGGTTTTCGACACTGTGGCAGAATTTTGACAATTTCTTGCAGACCTTGAAATTCGAATAACTTTTTAGATTTTATGATTCAACACGTGCAAATTGGACCAAAGCTTGGTGACAACACAAGGAACACAGGGGGAGGACACTTAACAAAAACATTTGCAGGGAGGAGGCCATTTTTATAAGATTTTGCAATGACAGGAAAAGGCCTAACACACTAAAAAGATTATTAGTAGGGTTACTGGTTACCAGACTACTGATAAAGCCAAATCATTTCGAAGTTCGTCACGCCCAGATGTTGAGAAGAACACTGGAGCACAATGGGATGGAAGGGCATTGAAGATATCGACAATTAAAGATCCAACGGTAAAATTCGCTGCTCATGTCATTGGGTATAAAATATTCCAATCTAGCCAATTAAATAGTGTACCCTGCAGTGCCGTGGACATGGCATACAAGATAGTGAAGAAAGATCACCAGATTGATCTTGCCGAAATTCTATTACATCAAGTACAAGAGAATATGAAAACTATTCGTTCAAAGAAATCTAACACATGTAAGTATGGTTCCCTACTTGTGTGCATATTTCTCTATCTACAGAATTTCATACCTGGTATCGATAAAGTAACATGGAAATCAGATACACTGATAACAGCACAGATTAACGTAATGATGAAGAATTTAGGACAAAACTTGAACAATGAATTTGATGCATATTTCAAAGAATTCAAGACTAGGATGCATCAAAGAAGCAAAATTCCAAGGGAATTAGTTGATAAATTTGAAAATGACATAACTTTTGTAGTAAGTACAGACTTTACTATGATCAAGGCAGTTGAGAGTATTTCAGTTAAGGAAACATTCAAATGAAACGATGGCAAAAATTATCATGCTAAACGAAGAGAGTTTATTTCATGGGTCCATTGCTAATCAGATTGAATGCATAGACTCTATGGAATTGATAGTGGGTGTCCTCGATATGCTACCCAAATGAACATCCCTGTGTAAAATAACAGATGTAAAGGGCAATGGATCCACAATTCCATCCCAAAACAACCCCCAATTTAGCATTGTGAGGACCATATATGTCAATGGCGGTGGTAGTAGCAGTCGCATCACCATGCTTATCATGTCCTTTCCCCCCAAAATAGAGAAGGGGTTAAAGTGCCGTAATCATTGCCAGAAGTGAGAGATATCTAAAATTAATGACCACTCTCACAGTTTCTAAATTTATGGAGCAAATTACGGGATGTTTAAGTTGAGACGACACGTATTATTTATAAAAGACTTCTAGAAAAATACGGTGACAAATATTGTAAATATTTGGGTTATGACAAGATGCTCCCTCAAGACGTAAAACAGAGACTCAGAATAAGTTTTGATGCATTGGATGATGAAGAAAAACAGGTTTTTCATGGATATTGCTTGTCTTCTTTTCGGGAAACAGACGAGCATGGTCGAAAGTTTAATGGAGGGACTAGGATGGAGTGTTCGCCATGCAATGGAAAGGCTGAAAGAAAAGTGTCTTCTGGAAGAAGAAGTTTACAGTCGTTGGGAGCAAACGTTTGTATTGAGAATGCACGATCATGTAAGGGATTTGGGAAGAGAAATGGCAGATGAGCTCCGCCCTCCTCATCGCCTGTGGCGTCCTCAGGATCTGAAATCTTTGGTATTCTTGTTTGACCTTCAGATTTCTCCTTAGTATTGTAAAATTCCAAATTACAACTTGTTATTACATAAATAGAAATATGAGCTGCTTATGTACATGCAGGAAAAGTTGGGTTCCAAAAGTATACTTGGCAAAACAAATATCAGGTGTTTCCATTCCTTTGTTGACGAGTCCATGAGTTCTCGAGTTACTTTCCTTTTATTAAACCCATCACACACTTTCTTCGAGACGTCAGCTTCCTTACTATGGCTCGAGTTTGATGGCATTTCCAAAGAACCAAGCATTCCCGCATGGATTCCTCTTCAAAATTTGCGGTTCCTGAGAATTAACTGTGGAGCGCTCAAAATGTCGTGGGAGAATCATACACAGGTAGTTTAGTCGTCTCAATCAAAATAATGTATCTCCTTAGACGGTATGGTGAAATTATGCCTGTCTCTGGGCTATTTTTTTCAATCATCGAGAGCTTTACACATTTATCTTGAATTTCAGGTGCCCTACCAGCTGAAAGACCTGCAAATTTGTCAAAATTCGGCGCTTGAGGAGCTGAGGCTAGAACCTCTGAACCTCCTAGAAAAAATTTACATTCAAAACTGTGGAAATTTGAAAAGTGTGTCAGGAATATCTAATCTTGCAGGCCTTGTAGAATTGAAAATTTCTGATTGTACCAATCTAATCTTTGAGAACCTGACTCTTAGTGGTATGAAGCGTCTCAAGGACATAATAATTGATGGAGGGGTAAAAATGAAATTTTTTAGATTGGATGGTTGTCCAAAGTTGGAAAGAATAGAGATACATGAGAGTTGGCTTGATGAACTAAAGCTAGAACGTCTGAACTCGCTGGAAATAATTAGTATTAAATACTGTGAACATTTGAAAAGTGTGTCAGGAATATCTAATCTTTTAAGCCTTGTAGAATTAAGCATTCATCATTCTCCGGAGCTTAATGCCATGCCAGATTTTATAAGTCCAAGATGCCTCGAGAGCATTATAATTGATGGATGTGGGAAGTTAGAATATCTTCAATTGAGTAATTGTAAAAATTAAAAAATGTGTCAGTTGGCATTAGAAATCTGATCATTAGTGACTGTCCTGAGCTTGAGGGATTGCCAAGTTTTACCAGTCTTAACTGCTTGGAGCGAATTGACATTGAGTGTAAAGACTGAATTATAGCTAGAACACCACATGAGCATAAAAGCATATTAAGTCGAAAGTCGAAAGACAAAGTCGACATTGCATTACATTAAATTCAAAATTTCATCAGTGAAATAAATACAAATGACCAACTTGTCGAAAGTACGATGAGCCATGAGTTTTAAATACATGCAGTTACATGCCGACCAACGTGTCGGATTAAGGATTCATAACTTTCAAATTACAATGATACATCAGAGTTATACATTCAGAAGTGTCGACCAACTTGTCGATCATTAAATAAGTACAACATGAAAGATAGAGAGGAGAAAAAAAATAAATAAGAGCGCTGGAAGTATCAACTCATCAGGTTCTGTCTCCTGAGCCTCGGACTGAGTCCCTTACGCTTCCTTGAGAACAGAGGTGGGGTCCAGGCGCTTTACCGCCCAACCGTGGAGTGGTCAGCTCCGGAAGTGATGAGCTTCCCCGGGGTTCTTCCTAACACGAAGAACGCCCCGTCCCTGCACGAGAAGCCTAGCTTCTCGCTACTGGCAGATTTGGATGGTCTTAGTGCAGCCGTGTAACTTAACCTACAACACATATGCCTATAGTAGGTTCTATACAACGGATGTAACAAGGGGTGAAATTAACAAAGCATATTCAATAAAAACTTATGCAATTTTCTACTTTGACCAAAGTAATTTTTATCCAAATTTGAACTGGCTGGCAAGAACATTACCCTCCCTTGTAATCTACATTCAGCACAACTTCCATCAATTGATACATTCCAGATTTCACATGAATAAAAAAAAATGACAGCATCTCAGAACTTATTTCAATAAATTCATTAATCATATCAAGGTGTTTAACTAATTTTGCAGTACAATAAATCTATATCTCTGCTGTGAAGTTCATCCAGTTTGCTCTGTTTTTGTAAACTATGTTTTTTTTTTAGTTTTAAATCAAGTGACAGGCAATGATCTCAGACAAACAAAAAAATACCTTGTTATTTTAATAGGACATAGCACTCTTCTCTAGACTCGTATACATTTTGAAAGTTTGAGCTTTGTTAGTGGAACTTGTGTTCCATTAGAAGTTGAAGATCTATATGCAGAAATGGAATACGCAACCTCTACTATCAGACTCAAAAACAAATGGAAAGTGTTTTTAATAAACAATGTCTCCATAAATGTTATCCTGATCAGCAGGTTTTACTGAAAATTTTACTGCTGGAAAGGCGACAGAAGTATTGCTGATGTGGGTCGGTCTATAACTATTCAGGCTGTTTTCCTTGTTTTACACCTATAACGACAGACTTTGCTTGAGATACCTTTAGGTTTCCTACTCTGCACTGATTATACACCCCGAAAATGATATTTCACAAAGAGGGTGGAAACTAAACTTAACATGTTAAATTGGCAGGTGTATTCACAGACTAAACAATGTTTGACCGAATGCACGTAATTATTTGACAGAATGCCATGAAGACATATGGTGCCAGGTGCGGTTGCTCTACACAGATGATGGAAAGGAGACTCTCTAACATCACTCAGAAACCTTCCTTCACTCATCTTTTCAATTGTTACACCCATGCCGCAATTCTCACTAATGAAAATCTGCATAATTACCTAGACCAAAAACTTATAGATCACACTTAGGTGGCACAAAACAGACACTGCTGATAACCCTGCTCATAGCTTCTATCGCAAGTGTGTACAGCTGAAAAAACAAACAATCGAGAGCCGGGTATTCTAATTGTAACAGAAAGTTTTTATTTTTTTTGTTTGTCTTATAATGATATAATAACAAAGCTTTTCTACTTCAGTCAAATGGGGCAACTAAAACTCTCAGAAATATCAGACATTCTGTAAAAACTAACTAAAAAAAAACAAATATCCGACAAAAGGAGTTCACAGCTACCCAGATGTTTGAGTTGAGAATACACAGTTGTCAATCCTACATTTATCATTTCACACAACGCTAAGGAGTTTCCAGCACATGGAGCTACGGAGAAAAGATCAAGAGTCTCATTTAAATAAATGAAATTTAAAAAAAAAACTCATAACATTGCAAGCTTTGATCTTTCTAGAATGCCCTCGGAAACTCAAGCAGTAAAGTACTTTAATGCAGACTAAACGCATCCCAGCTTCACATGCTTTTGCATAGATAGTAACTTAATAACATCTTAAATCCACCTACAAAAAATTTCCTATTCAAAGTTCCATACTAAAAAAAAAAACAAAGAAAGAAAGAAAGAACCTGGAAATAGTAGCAGCTACAAACAAAAAGCTCTGCTCGTACAGTTAGGGGTATGGAGAATGAGGCCACAAACACTTCAACAGGTTCAACATCCGCTGTTAAGTCTCTTGCTTTACTCTCCCAATATGCAATAACTTAACAGAAGATCGCGGTATTAAATTGCAGACTCTTCTAAACAATGTCTGAGCTCTCCGTCTCCCTTCCAAAGACTTCCAAGATAGAGTAAAAGGAAAAACCCATGCATGACAAGAAAAAGGCGTGTGATAATGAAGCATTTTCGGCATTTTAAACAATACTGGCCCCAGTAAAAGAAAAGAAACCATTTCTTGATTTACCTTATCCGTAAAAATGAAAATAACAAACAAAACAACTGCACATAATTTTACATTATTTTGTAAATTGCTTTACAATTATATACCAACAATTATATAATAGCATCATCAACTTAACACTTCCTATTCAAAATAATTTAACAAATTCTGACATTTATTTCACAATATGATAGGAAGAAATAATTAATCTAATTTATACGTGCATTATTTTACTTCCTACTACCCCGCAACAATAAGCAAGTATTAATATGCATCTATATCCATGTATAATCATGGTGTGTGTGTGTCACTCAGTCATCCGAATCTGACACTAGGCGGAGAGCTAGACCTCTCTCCTCAACCACACCTCTGCCCTCCGACCTGCAACCAACTCAAACACTTGCCAATAGAAAATATCATCAGTAACCCAAATGATAATTATACCTCCATACTTAAATATAATCATTTTAAAGTTTGCAACATATTGCCAATTTTCCATCTCATTCTAATAAAAATTTAGCATTTCCATAGTTACCCGGACTTGTCGAGTCCTCCCCGCAAAGGAAGGAGGTCGGAAAACTGGATGTGACATCCCTCCCCACTTGAAAGAGACATCATCACGATGCCATGTAAGTGTCAACAACAGAAACATATTCATAATCATTTGTAATATAAGCATAACATGATATGATTATCTCAGTAATAATTTGAAACCAAATCCAAAAGTATCATAAGCATTATCTCATAATAGAAAGCGGAGCAGTGTATATATAGTGTCTCCAACATGATAGTCCAAATAACAACTAAAGTATACCAATATCCAGAACAGCAAAGCCATAATCATCACACCCAAAAACTCACTGCAACATGAGTAGAATGTCACATCAAAAGTTTATGAACTAGCAAACATAAACAACATCTAACTAAAAAGATGAGGGAAGGAACGACGCATGTCATCCGCATCCTCCCATGTAGCACTATCAACTGAAAATTGGTCCCATTGGACCTTATACTGGAGCACATCAGAATCACGCACCTTGATGGTACGCTGGTCAACGACTCAAGTAGGCTCCACTGAGACCACTCCCGGATCCTGCACCTGTAAAGCACGCCAATCCAAAATATTAGAGGCATCAGGGTGATAAGGTTTCAATAAAGAAACATGAAAAACACTGTGAATACGGGGAAGAGCTGGTGGTAGAGAAAGTCGGTAAGCCACCGGATTGATGACTTCCATCACATCGAACGGACCAACATAGCGCAGGGCTAATTTTGACACCCGGCTGAAAGAGATAGAACTATTTCTTCTGCCTATCAACTGCTTCCTTCAGACGTGTGCGGATCAATGTCATTTGCTCCTCCATCCCACGGAGCATATCAAGACCAATAACCACTTGATCCTCTACCCTGTCCCAACTAATGGGTGTGCGGCATTTGCGTCCATACAATGCCTCAAATGGTGCCATGCCTAAAGATGCATGATAGGAGTTGTTATAAGCAAACTCCACTAGTGATATATATTCTTCCCACTTGTACTGCTGATCCATGCAGTACATCCTCAATAGGTCCTCCACGACCTGGTTCACCCTTTTTGTCTGACCATCTGTTTGAGGGTGGTATGAAGTACTGAAATTCAGTCAGGTGCCTAGGGATGCATTCAAGGTTGTCCAGAATCTTGATGTCATACGAGTATCCTAGTCTGAAATGATAGTCTTTGGAACCCCATGTAATCGAAAGATCTCATGAACAAATTTCCTAGCAAGAGCTAAGGAACCATCTCGCAAGCTGCCAGGTATAAAGTGTGCTACCTTGGTAAGTTTGTCAACTACCACCAAGATAACATCATGCCTCTGTCTAGTCATGGGAAGACCCTAAATAAAATCCATGCTTATGACCTGCCACTTGTACTCGGGTATATCATGAGGGTACAATAATCCTGCTAGATGAATATGCTCAGCCTTGACTCATTGGCACTCTAAACATTGGGCCACAAAAACTATAATATCACGCTTCAGCCCAAGCCAAAAGTACAATGGTCTCACATCATTAAGCATCTTGGTCACCCTTGGATGACCGGCATAAGGAACACAGTGCATCTCCTCCAAAACAATCCTCCTCAACCCTGCTCGGTCGGGGATATACATCCTAGTCTGGTATCGCAAGATACCATCACTATCAAAAGAATAATCATGGAACCTATAATCAGAAGGATTTGTCTGTAAGGCAGATCAGACCATCTCATAATGGTCATCACCTGGTAACTGCTCTAGCACATGCTCTCTCAAGCGTGTCCTGGTAGTGGATATGGCGGATAAATGTCATCTCCTACTGAGTGCATCTGCCACTTTGTTCTCCTTTCCTTTGATATATTCTATACCAAAGTCATACTCGCTCAAGAACTCAAACCAACGCCTCTGCCTAGCGTTCAAATTTGGCTGCGTGAAGATATATTGTAATCCCATGTGATCGGTCCGCAACTCAAAGGGTTTCCCAAGTAGATAATGTCTCCACATCTATAAAGCATGCACAATCGCTGCAAGCTCAAGGTCATGCGGGGCATAATTTACCTCATGTTGTTTCAATTTTTGTGACTCATAAGCCACAACTCTGCCATCCTACATCAATACGCCTCCTAGACCTTCACCTAATGCATCTCTAATAACTGTAAATTGACCATTTGGATCAGGAATAATCCATATCGGAGTGGACGTGAGCTTCTATTTTAACAACTGAAAGGCTTGCTCACAAGTCTCTGTCCACTCAAACCGTTTCCCTTTTCTCTGGAGAGATGTGATAGGTGCTGCTATCCTGGAAAATCCTTCCACAAACTTCCGGTAATAACCGGCCAACCCAATAAAACTCCGTACTTCATGAACATTAGCAGGAGTAGGCCACTCAAGTATTGCTTTGATCTTGGCTGGATCCACCACAATTCCCTCTCCGGATATGATATGGCCCAAGTAATGGATTCTCTTTTGATAGAATGAACATTTGGATAGTTTGCCATAAAGCTTATGTTCCCTTAATCACTGCAAAACTATCCGCAAATGCTCCTCAACAGTCTTGGAGTATATTAGGATGTCGTCAATGAAAATCTCTACGAACTTATCTAGACAATCTTTGAATACACTGTTCATCAGATTCATAAAAGCTGCGGGGGCATTTGTTAACCCAAAAGGCAGAACTACAAACTCGTAGTGCCCATATCTTGTTCTAAAAGCTGTCTTATGGATGTCCTCATCTTTGATTCTGAGTTGATGGTACCCAGATCATAAATCAATCTTTGAGAACATCATTGCTCCTTTCATCTGATTGAATAGTTCATCTATTCATGGCAGAGGGTATCTGTTCTTGATGGTCACTTTGTTTAACATCCTATAATCAATGCATAAACGTAAAGTACCATCCTTCTTTTTAACAAAAATCACCGGTGCACCCCAAGGAGAAACGCTAGGACATATAAATCCTTTATCAAGGAGATCCTGAATCTGAACCTTTAGTTCATACATCTCTGTAGTAGTCATCCTGTAAGGTGCTTTAGACTGTGGTTCAGTCCCGGGCTTTAGGTCAATGGAGAAATCAAACTCCCTCTTTGGTGGAAGTTCTGGCAAGTCTTCTGGGAACACATCTCTGAATTCTTGAAGAATTGGATAATCATCTAAGTTAGGAGATGTTTCCTCCAAATCCTTCATGTGGACAACATATAGTTTACACCCCGTCTGTTTGGCTCTCTTTAATTGCATAGCTGAAATCTGTCTGAGTTCAAGAGGCCTTTTAACACCTCTGACCTCTACAGGCTTTCCTAAATCATCCAAACATCTAAAGGACTTGTCCTAACAATTTACTATGGCTTTATGTTCAATTAGCCAATTAACCCCAGGATTATGTCATATGAGCCAAGAGGTGCTACATAGAGATTCACTTGCGTTATGAAGCTGGGTAGCTCCAATTCGCTGCAAACCAAACACTGTTCTACCCTTCACTCTGCCCGGTTTCCATATTCTACAATCCATGGGTTAGCCATATAACCAGCTCTAATGGGTAATCTGGAAGCTACTCTAGGATCTATAAAACATTCAGTTGCACCAGTGTCCACAAGAATAGATACAATCTGACCAAAAAGTTTACCTGTTAGCTGAATAGGAGAAGCCTGAAATTCTGCCTGCCTATTATCCACTGCAGCGTGGATGTGATGCTGAGCTTGAGAGGCTTTACCCTCTCTCTGGCCTAACCTCTGGGAACAATGACTAGCAAAGTGGTTTCCGCCACAAACATAGCATCCTCCCCGTGGTCCTTGTCATCTCTCAAATCTACTGTTCCTGTTCTCATTCCTGTTATTGTTGTTCTGGTTATTCCTGTTGTTGTTCTTGTTTCCATAATTTCCTTGGCCTCAACTCTTCATGTTCCTGATCTGGTGTCTATCATCTCCCTTCTGACAGTTATCCTGTTTCCTTTTGAAACCTCCTGATTTTTCAGATTTGTGAGACACTCTAACCGCTGACAAGCTCTTCAATTTTTCTTCCTGTCTTAGAGCCTTTCTAAGTGCTAACTCCATCTGTTCAGGCTCATGCATCAGTACCTCTGAAGCAATTTCCAGTCGTAACCCCATAATGAATTTTTGAGTACGAAATTCCTCATCGTTCTAGTACTGTGGAACATACTTCACAAGATGACAGAACCTCTCATGATAGGCTGTAACTGTCATGATTCCCTGAATAAGATGTTGGAATTCTAAAATCTTTTTGTCAAAGTAAAGCTTCGGTAACCAACGGGTTCTGAACAGCTGTAGAAATTCTTCCCACGTGACCTGTCTAGGTTCCAGCTTCTTTTTTGACATTACGTTTTCCCACCAAGTCATAGCCTCCCCTCTTAACTAGAAAGTTGCCCACATGGCTCGAGTCTATCCTGTAAAGTTCCAAACCTGAAAGTATCTTTCCATCGTAGCTATCCAAGCCTCAACTTCATCCCCTAAGGCCTTCCCATTGAAAGTGGGAGGAGTGACCTTTTTGAGGTCCTTGCTCAGCTCTGCTGAGATCTGCTCTCTGGTTGCATTCTGATTAGTGGCTGCTGCATCAGCCTCAGCTTTACGCTACGCTTCTATTCTCCTATCCTCTTCCTATTTTCGTTGGGCTTTTGCCCTCAAATCCTCCTCATGTTTCTGTCTTACTTCCTCACTAGAATCTGCAGGACCCCTTCCCTGAATACTACTCTCCAAGTGATCCATTCTATCCCTTTGTTGCTGCAAAAGTGTACCTTGCTGCGTTAACAAGGCAAGTATCTGATCAAAGCGCTCATTGGATTCCCCAGTGTCATTACTGGGTCCTCCCTTACTAGCATTTCTAGTCATCATGATGACAAATCAAAATCCTGCATTGTCGCACAATGCATAGCGTTAGCATAAGACCCATAAGGCCGCAGAGTAGAAACCCCGCTCTGATACGATATGTAAAGACTGAATTATAGCTAGAACACCACATGAGCATAAAATCATATTAAGTCGAAAGTCGAAAGACAAAGTCGACATTGCATTACATTAAATCCAAAATTTCATCAGTGAAATAAATACAAACGACCAACTTGTCGAAAGTATGATGAGCCATGAGTTTTAAATACATGCAGTTACATGCTGACCAACGTGTCGGATTAAGGATTCATAACTTTCAAATTACAATGATACATCAGAGTTATACATTTAGAAGTGTCGACCAACTTGTCGATCATTAAATAAGTACAACATGAAAGATAGAGAGGAGAAAAGAAATAAATAAGAGCGCTGGAAGTATCAACTCATCGGGTTCTGTCTCCTGAGCCTCAGACTAAGTCCCTTACACTTCCTTGAGAACAGAGGTGGGGTCCAGGTGCTTTACCGCCCAACCGTGGAGTGGTCAGCTCCGGAAGTGATGAGCTTCCCCGGGGTTCTTCCTAACATGAAGAACGCCCCGTCCCTGCATGAGAGGCCTAGCTTCTCGCTACTAGCAGATTTGGATGGTCTTAGTGCAGCCGTGTAACTTAACCTACAGCACATATGCCTATAGTAGGTTCTATACAACGGATGTAGCAAGGGGTGAAATTAACAAAGCATATTCAATAAAAACTTATGCAATTTTCTACTTTGGCCAAAGTAATTTTTATCCAGATTTGAACTGGCAGGCAAGAACATTACCCTCCCTTGTAATCTACATTCGGCACAACTTCCATCAATTGATACATTCTAGATTTCACATGAATCAAAAAAAATGACAGCATCTCAGAACTTATTTCAATAAATTCATTAATCATATCAAGGTGTTTAACTAATTTTGCAGTACAATAAATCTATATCTCTGCTGTGAAGTTCATCCAGTTTGCTCTGTTTTTGTAAACTATGTTTTTTTTTTCAGTTTTAAATCAAGTGTCGAGGCAATGATCTCAGATAAACAAAAAAATACCTTGTTATTTCAATAGGACACAGCACTCTTCTCTAGACTCGTATACATTTTGAAAGTTTGAGCTTTGTTAGTGGAACTTGTGTTCCATTAGAAGTTGAAGATCTATATGCAGAAATGGAATACGCAACCTCTACTATCAGACTCAAAAACAAATGGAAAGTGTTTTTAATAAACAATGTCTGCATAAATGTTATCCTGATCAGCAGGTTTTACTGAAAATTTTACTGCCGGAAAGGCGACAAAAGTATTGCTCGTGTGGGTCGGTCTATAACTATTGAGGCTGTTTTCCCTGTTTTACACCTATAACGACAGACTTTGCTTGAGATACCTTTAGGTTTCCTACTGTGCACTGATTATACACCCCAAAAATGATATTTCACAAAGAGGGTGGAAACTAAACTTAACATGTTAAATTGGCTGGTGTATTCACAGACTAAACAACGTTTGACCGAATGCATGTAATTGTTTGACAGAATGCCATGAAGACATATGGTGCCAGGTGCGGTTGCTCTACACAGATGACGGAAAGGAGATTCTCTAACATCACTCAGAAACCTTCCTTCACTCATCTTCTCAATTGTTACACCCATGCCGCAATTCTCACTAATGAAAATCTGCATAATTACCTAGACCAAAAACTTATAGATCACACTTAGGTGGCACAAAACAGACACTGCTGATAACCCTGCTCATAGCTTCTATCGCAAGTGTGTACAGCTGAAAAACAAACAATCAAGAGCCGGGTATTGTAATTGTAACAGAAAGTTTTTGTTTTTTTTGTTTGTCTTATAATGATATAATAACAAAGCTTTTCTACTTCAGTCAAATGGGGAAACTAAAACTCTCAGAAATATCAGACATTCTGTAAAAACTAACTAAAAAAAAACAAATATCCGACAAAAGGAGTTCCCAGCTACCCAGATGTTTGAGTTGAGAATACACAGTTGTCAATCCTACGTTTATCATTTCACACAAGGCTAAGGAGTTTCCAGCACATGGAGCTACGGAGAAAAGATCAAGAGTCTCATTTAAATAAATGAAATTTAAAAAAAAAACTCATAACATTGCAAGCTTTGATCTTTCTAGAATGCCCTCGGAAACTCAAGCAGTAAAGTACTTTAATGCAGACTAAACGCATCCCAGCTTCACATGCTTTTGCATAGATAGTAACTTAATAACATCTTAAATCCACCTACAACAAATTTCCTATTCAAAGTTCCATACTAAAAAAAAAAACAAAGAAAGAAAGAAAGAACCTGGAAATAGTAGCAGCTACAAACGAAAAGCTCTGCTCGTACAGTTAGGGGTATGGAGATTGAGGCCACAAACACTTCAACAGGTTCAACATCCGCTGTTAAGTCTCTTGCTTTACTCTCCCAACATGCAATAACTTAACAGAAGATCGCGGTATTAAATTGCAGACTCTTCTAAACAATGTCTGAGCTCTCCGTCTCCCTTCCAAAGACTTCCAAGATAGAGTAAAAGGAAAACCCCGTGCATGACAAGAAAAAGGCGTGTGATAATGAAGCATTTCCGGCATTTTAAACAATACTGGCCCCAGTAAAAGAAAAGAAACCGTTTCTTGATTTACCTTATCCGTAAAAATGAAAATAACAAACAAAACAACTGCACATAATTTTACATTATTTTGTAAATTGCTTTACAATTATATAATAGCATCATCAACTTCACACTTCCTATTCAAAATAATTTAACAAATTCTGACATTTATTTCACAATATGATAGGAAGAAATAATTAATCTAATTTATACGTGCATTATTTTACTTTCTACTACCCCGCAACAATAAGCAAGTATTAATATGCATCTATATCCATGTATAATCATGGTGTGTGTGTGTCACTCAGTCATCCGAATCTGACACTAGGCAGGGAGCTAGACCTCTCTCCTCAACCACACCTCTGCCCTCCGACCTGCAACCAACTCAAACACTTGCCAATAGAAAATATCATCAGTAACCCAAATGATAATTATACCTCCATACTTAAATATAATCATTTTAAAGTTTGCAACATATTGCCAATTTTCCATCTCATTCTAATAAAAATTTACCATTTCCATAGTTACCCGGACTTGTCGAGTCCTCCTAGTCGACATAAGTCGACTAAAGGATCCGCAAAGAAAGGAGGTCGGAAAACTGGATGTGACATTGAGTCTTGTGAGAATCTGCAGAACATTACGCTGCCAACAACACTCATCAGTCAGTCTGTAAAAAGGTGCAGAGGTTTTCATAGAACGCCACGAATTAGTGATCTTGGAAAGCTTACTATTAAAGTGGGTCCAAAAGAGGTTACAATTGGATGTCGTGAGAACCTGCAGCAGAGGATATCAGGCATCGAAGACTTGCATGTATCACAGTGGATAAGACTTTGTTACTGCAGCAATGCAGTTATACGGAATTGCATTCATAAGTTGAAGGTAATGATTTCAATCCCCCTTTAACAAAATATCCTTTTTAACAGACGTTATCTTTTTCCGTTATTGACCTTCAGCTTTGTTTTTCACATTTGTTCTACTGCTACAAGATAGTCTATACTTTTGCAAGGAATGTTTGAAGTGACGTGTAAATAAACATAATTTACTCTGAAATTATTATTTTTATTTTATTTCAGTGTGTGCCATTGAATGGAATGGATATGATTGCAAGAGCAGTGGATGGAGCAGAGTCAAGTCTAAACAAAAAACTGTTTTGTGAAGGTGATATTGGCGTTGATGGAGTGACTGAAATTGGTACTCACGAAACTGATCCCAAGTGGTCAGAATTGAGCGCAGTTATCCTATGCTTTATTGTTGTGAATGATAGCGATACTTTGACAACGAAAATAAATAGATCATTTTATATGTATGGCCTTAGATATAGGGTGCATCGAGGAGAATGGATAATCACAATGGTAGAATGTGACGAAAGATGTAACTATCTTAAATATGTTATAGATGATTTAAGGTCAGATGAAACGTTAAGGAAGGGGTTTTGGGTAGAAGTGAAGAAAGGGGGAAGAGTGGAAGTGTCTCGATGTATTACGGAAAATAGTTAATAAGCTATATTGTTAATAAATAAAATTTTATTTTAAATTGTCTTAAGTTTTATCTTTCGAATATATTTTTGAGTAAAAATTTGAATTATTTTATAAAATAGAATAAGTATATAGAAATTGTTTTCTTATATGAAGAAATATTATTATTTTTTTTAAATCAAAATATTATTAAGTGTAAATTTTAATTATTTTTAAATTAAAATATTTTTGTCAAAGAAAAAGATTTTAATTTCTAATAATAAAAGATGTAGGTTTAATTTTTTCATTACAATATATAGGATCTTGAAGTTCAAGTTTAACAATGTGAAGAAATTTTTATCCTCTCAAAGTTATTCATTAAAAAGGGCTTTATTAAGATATAGGTCAGCAAATGATAATATAGAATGGTGCTTTTAATAATAATTTATTTCTTCTTGTTACAGTAGTAAATAGCATTTGGGATGATAAGACCTATGAAAATATCAAACAAAGATTTGGTTAGGACTTTGATTGTACATGCAATCAATAACAGTATAAAGGAAATTTTTGGTCCTCTACCATCTGGCCATGTGCCATAGTGGGTCTTTGAACTAGGAAAATGGGTTGACAAAGCTTCTCATTGTCTCATGTTTTGGTGATGTGTGGAAAAGTTTTAACGGCCAAGTATGGACACCTTGCTATGCGTCTTTGAAAATGGCTACAATTACCTCAAGCTTGGAAATTTTCAAAATTTTAAAGAAATCAAATCCTAAATATTTTAAGATAATCAAATCCACATAACATAAATATTCCCAAAATAACACAAAATGTCCAAATTGATATAGTAAACTATTACATAACAAAAAAATTTATATGGGTTTCTACAAGAAGTTGAGCCCCACTTTTGGACAAAAAGTGGAAGTGTTTTCCCTTTTTTTTGAAAATTTATGTCCATTGATGTCAAAATTTGAGGCACTTAGATATTGAATATAAAAAAACTTGATTAATATAAAATGTAGTACTCGGAGTCTACTTTTCAAATATGTAATTTATTTCATTACCCCTCTTTTGAGCTCTCTAATTTTTGTAAATGATATCGATCATGTGGAGTGGTTAAATGCTCGTGTGGTCAAAGATATCATACAAAACTCTGATAATACTCTAGTTATTGTCACAACCCATGATGTTGGTTTTCTCATAAGTGCAGGAATCACTATTTGTTATAATTTAAAAGGAATGGATAGAAGTAATGCCAGAGAACTTTTTTGTTGGCACGCCTATGACCAAGCTCATCTGAGCAATCTGTATGAATCGCTGGTTGACTCATTCGTAGATGTGTGTGGAGGCTTACCTCTATCTCTTCAGGTTTTGGGAAGACACATTCATGGTAGGGATCATAGGTTTTGGGAGCTAGAATTGATTAAAGCTCAAAAGATGGTGCCTCGAGACATAAAAAAAAGACTCAGAATAAGTTTTGATGGATTGGATGATGAAGAAAAATAGGTTTTCATGGATATTGCTTGTCTTTTTTTGTGTAAGAAGACGAGTATGGTTGAAAGTGTAATGGATGGACTAGAATGGAGTGGTCACCATGCAATGGAAAGACTCAAAGAAAAGTGTCTTTTGGAAAGTGAAGTTTACAGCCCTTGGAAGCAAATGCTTATATTGAGAATGCATGACTATCTAAGGGACTTGGAAAGAGAAATGGCATAGGAGTTCAACCCTCATCATCGCCTCTGGCGTCCTCAAGATATTAAATCTTTGGTATGCTTGTTAGCCCTTCATATTTCTCCTTAGTATTGTAATATTCCAAATTTTCACCTCTTATTACATAAATAGAAATACAAAATGAAGTACAAGGAAAACATGTTTCAAAGATCATCTATGAAGGCATTCAAGTTCTCTAATTGTTGTAGATGACATCGATCATGTGAAGAAATTAAATGCTCTGCAGGTAATGGATTTGTTAAATAAGTTTGGTAATTGTCTTATTATTGTAACAACCCACAAATCTGGTGTGCTCATAAGTGGATGAATCATTGTTGGTTGTACAATGTAAGAGGAATGAGAATAAAATATGCCAAATAATTCTTCTTATGGAATGTCTTTGGCTAAGCCCATCCTTGTAGCATCTATGAGATGCTCATTGACTTCTTCATAAATGTGTGTGTTGGCTTATCTCTATCTCTTCAAGTTCTAGGTAGACACAATTGTGGTAGAGATCAAAGGTTTTGGGGGTCAGAATTCATTAAATCTTAGAATACACTACCTCAAGATGTAAGATAGAGAATCAAAATAAGTTTTGATGCATTGGATGGTGAAGAAAAGTAGGTTTTCATGAACATTACTTGTTTTTCTATGGGCAATCCAATAAGTATAGTCAAGACTGTATAGGGGGGATTAGGATGGAGTTCACCATGCAATGGAAAGACTTAAAGAAAAGTTTCTTTTGAAAAATGAAGTTTACAATCATTTGGAGCAAGGACCTGTATTGAGAATGCATGACCACCAGAGGGAATTGAGAAGAGAAATGGCACAAGGGCTGAACCCTCCTCTAGCATTTTCTGGATCTTCAATCTTTGAGAATAAATTGTACTTTTAGAATTTAACTTAGTTTTTTAATTGCAATGCATCTAGACATCCATTTGGTCTTTTACATAGTGATCTAACTCTATTATAGCCTAATTGTGGAGTGTAATTGATTGTAGATCTTAATTTATAATTTGAAAAGTGTATCATTGATGTAATCATGGGATATAGAACACATCCTGCTATAATAATATTGACTAGGGATAATTAAGAGTCATGAGAAAAAGGAATCATCACACATTATAGATTTCTTAATCTCTCACCTCATCTCATCTTTATTGTTAATAATAATAATAAAAATAGTAGAGCAAGAAAAGAACCCAAGTGTGAGTGCATGAAAGGAATTTACCAAGAGAGAGGGGGGAAATGCTCAAAAGAATCAAACCACAAGATCAACAAAGTGCTCGAAGAACAACAAGAACTCAAGGATTTTTGAAAGGGGAAAAGAAAAGAAAAACCCCTTGTGAATTATGAATGAGGCTCAAAGCCTAAAAAGAAGAGAGGAGTGGAGCTCAAAGCTCATTGCAATGTGAAGAGTAAGAATGAGAGAAGAGAGAAGATTATTGAGAAAGTGTGTGAGAGGCATCTCTTTAAGTAGAGATGAGTGGAGGAGTTTTCATGTGACTCTCATCTTAGATGAATGCCACATTCATATTGTGTGTGTGACAAATGTGAGATTCCTCTTAAGGAGGAATATTGAATCTCCTTATAAAAGGAATCACAACAAATGACATGTCCTCCTACTTGGACTAAAGGAAAAATATAATATAGGATACCTTGCTTTATCCTTTAAATACATATTTACACCGAGGAAAGATTTATTTTTATCATCCCCCTTTAATCTTTACTTGAGCTAATTACATCAATAGGTATCAAACCCAAAATATTTACAATGATTTTGAGATGTTTCTTTTGAAAGAGTCTTCACTAGGATGTTTTTGGCTTGATTGTCTTGCATGTCTTCAACTTGTGCTTTGGAGTTGGAATGGTACATAGGACTTTTGGAAAAGTGAATAGTTCTTTGAGAAAACAAAGGTGTATGTGCTTGTTGAGGGGAGCCCAAATCTTTAAGTGACAATTGAGATTCTTGGGATGCATTTATGCATTTTGTGTATTCATTTCCAATAGAAAATAGAGGTGGATCATAATCAACACCTGAGCCTACAAAAAGGCAAGAAGCACTAGTAGAGTGCCCATCATTGGGATCACCTAGTGTTGAATCAGTAACACTTTAGAAAGAAAAGTCATATTGCGAATCATGAGGCAAATAATTAGGAATGTAATCTTCAATTTCATAAAACAAATCATAATGTAAATCATGAGTCATAGAGTTAGAAATGCAATCTTTAGTTGCATAAAACAAATCTGTAATGTGTTTATCATAATATGAGACATCAAGGGGAGAGTTAATATAAGCATCATTATCATGTTAACCTCCACAATAATCATAGGATTAGTACCTTCATCATGAATTTCATCTTGAGCAATAAACATATCTTGCAAAGTAACATTAAGAAAGTTAGATATAATTTCCTCTTCTTGGTCAAACATATCATCAACATGAGAGCAAGGATCATCAAATTCCATTGCATCGTAAGGAGAGAGCATATAATCACTTTGAGTAGGAAGATAGTAATCAAGAGGATTATTCCAAGAATATCCATCATTATGATATTCATCCCAAATAGTATGATAATCAAAATGAGAAGTAGACTTCCCATAATGAATCTAGTAAAAACATGATGAGTGTTATTATTATGATAGGTTTTATTATTAGGAGGAGATGACTTTTCATGTTTAAGTTTCTTAAAACAATTATTGATCACATGACCAACTTTCCCACAATAATTACAATGGGGTCTATTATAATTGTTATGATAACCATTATTATGATTATTTGAATAACCATTATTATGACGATTATTGTTATGATAATTATTGTTGTTATTGGAATAATTATTGTTATGATGATTAGTATATGAGTTATTATTTGGATTTTGAGTTTTAGATACAAAAGCATGTTCAACAAATTTAATAGTACCAAATTGCAACAATTTAGCCTCCTCTTGACGTAACAAAATTTGAAAAATAGGATAAGTTAAAAGAGGAGCTAAACTAGAAATAGTAATCTGAGAGTGGATGTTAGTGATAAATTGTTGAAACTCTTTAGGGAGACATTTCTTAAGAATTAAAGTAATTAATCTAATATTTGTAAGAGTAACATTCAAACCATTTAACTGAGTTCTAATTGCATCAAACCTGATTAAGAATTCATCCATACTTTTAAAATTAGTATACCTTAAGTCTTCCAAGTTGTTTTGGAGCTGAATCTTACGTGATTTAGAGGAGTAGTCATAGGTTTTCTTCAAGATGTCCCATGCTACATGAGCTTTGGTGCAATGTCCAATCAAGACATAGAGATCAGGACTGATGGAGAGTCCAATTAGACCGAGTGCTTCATCGTTCTTAATTTGCCAGGTGTCTTTGGCAGTTTGAGCAGTAGAGGCAGCTGGTTTAGAAGTCGCATCTGTGGCAACTTCAAGCAAATGTTTAAAACAAAAGAGGAAAGAAACATGTCTTCCACTGATGATAGTTAGAACTATTTAGTTTAATTTCCAAAATTAGAGTAGACACGATTGCAATAATAAAGTGTCGGGAAAAAATACCCCCTAATTGAAAGGAGTTTGAAATATTTTTTTTTAAAAAAACTTAAAAGAAACACCCTTTTTAAAAAAAAATAATAAAAAATTTTCTTTGATACAAATTGGTTAAAACTAAAAAATAATAATAAAGCTTTATATTAAATTTTAATGTTAAAGCTTAATCAATACTTTAATTTTAAAATCCAAATTAAAACTTTAAAAAGGTTTTATACTAAATAGTAATTAATGTTCTAATTTAAAAAAAAATATAATAAAAACTGTATTATTCAACTTTTTATATAAAACAAAAAAACTTAATTATTTAATAAAACTTAATTATAAACTTCTTAATTTAAAATAAAATGTTAAAAAAAGGTTAAAAGGGTAAAAGGAAGCACACATAGGTTTTAAATTTTAAGAAGGAAGAAGGCTTAAAATAGGATTTAAAAAAGGTTTGACCTTAAACGAAACTTCATTCGTAAATAGAAGATCTTAAAAAAGCTTATTAATAAAGATGAAAAGAATTCAATGAAGAATGTAGCGTTATAAATAATAATAGAATTATTGCCAAGTGACCAAACATTCCTGTCAAAAATAGATTTAAGACTAAAGACTAAGGAAAGACATTATTAGTCTCTGCAAAAAAATGTTATTAGTCCCTGTAGAAGAAATGGTAATAAACCCAAAGACAGAATAAACTCTGCAAAGAGCAGATGCAAGGAATTGATGAAAATAATTGTTTGAAGCAAAACATTTTAAATTAAACAATACATCAGCTAGCGCATATGACGGAGATTGTTATTAATAACAACCAAAGTAACAGTAAGATATATATATATATATATATATATATATATATATATATATATATATATATTAAACAGAATTCAAATGTATTTAATGTAAAAGTCAGATATATATATATATGTATTTGAAACGTAACTCAAATGTACCGAAGGCACAGTGGGTGAAGGAAGACGTTAGAAAAGGCTTGAACGTTATGAGGAAAGAATAACGAAAAGAAATGTAATTTGAGTTTATCTATTATGAACAACAATAAAATGCCGACACCAATGCTAATTAATCAAAATAAATTGCAGCAATGACTAAAAAATAGGAAATCTTAATTAGATCTCCTCTATTCTGTTTTAAAGAAACCATTTTTAATGAGCATAAACCTGTTGAACAGCTACATTAGTTTGTTGGGATAGCTCACGCATGGAGCTGGAATGGCTCATGCAAGGAGCAGAGTAGGACTAATGCAGGGAATTGTATTTATGGGGTAGGGAACAATAAATTATGTTTATCTTATCCAAATTACTAACCCCAGATTGCCTCTGTTTTCTTCTTTAGATAGGCCTCTAACTTGGCATGAAAGAAAACAAGATAGCTATAACCGTAATGTAAAGTCAGAAAATAATATCAAATATAGAAACTCGTTCCTTTTCAGTGCATAACAGATCAAGAAGGTATAGTTTGAATACAAGTTCGAGCATTCCCTAAAATCAATAAAATGGTATTTCTTATAATTATTCAAGTGAAATGTATTAATAAAAATGAATAGAAATACCTCAAGCAAAAATGTATTAATAATCTAGCAAGCAACCTTGGCCAAAATAAAAATGACCTCTTTCTTCATGATAACCTTCTAATCTTGATAAGAACCACAAGTTACCTCATAATGTACCAAAAATTGCTAAAAATGAATCTCTAAAATAATGAAAAATGACCTACTAGTGTTCAAGATTATCTAAAAAGAATAAATTAAGTTTCACAGAGTTAGCTGAAAGAGGGCATAGGGAAACAACAACATCAAAAAGACCAAAAAGTTATTGTCTGGCAGCATGAAGAGGTTGAGGAACAGAGAAATGTGGGACTTCCAACTGGAAATGCCAGCTAGTTTGGAATTACCATGTTGACAATCTGAGTTTGTATGGAAAAGCCATTTTCAGAGAGCCTTCCCAATCCTCCTGAGGTGCTCTCTCAAGCTGTTGCAAGATATTCTAATCATAACAGTGTTGGAGGCATCTCTTTCCACACAATGTCAAGATTTTTGTCCACAATGATGTTGTAGCAGCCTTAGCTAGTGGTACAAGGGGTAAACTTCATGGTAAAAAGAGAGAAGCCGAAGTTAAAACAAGAGCCAACAAGGCAGATGCTGGCTTGCACAAAGGATAGGTTAAACTCATGCAAGCTCATGCCAAATAAAACAGAGATAAGGAAATCTAAATTAAAAAAGAGATAAGAAATATTGTAAAATCCAGAGCAATGATCAGAGATATAAGTTAGCAAATAAAAGGTAAACGAAAAAGATAATAGAGATACGCATGTAAGAAAAATAAACCTACATGCATAGAGAGATTAAGAATAAATCTAAGATATTAGATATTTGAATCCTGCAAGAAAGAATGATTAGTACTTATTAAAAATGATTAGTGTATACCCTGCAAGAAATATGAGTTAGAGAAATATTTAGAGATATCCTACACAATAAGATAGATAGATTGAATAAAATTGAAATGAGATGAAAAGATTTAGATCTAGTGGCAAGCCATCCAGAACTAAGAGAAGATGATAGATTGCAAGAAAATAAAGAAGAAAAAGCTGCAAAACAATGGTTAGAATCCAAAAAAAACTCTCTTTCACAACTAAAATATTCTCCAAATTTTCCTACATGCAACACTCAACAAACAAGGGTTAAACCAACTCTGATACCATGTTAGTAATCATAATAAAAATAGTAGAGCAAGGAAAGAACCCAAGTGTGAGTGCATGAAATGAGTTTACCAAGAGAGAGGGGGGAAATGCTCCAAAGAATCTAACCACAAGATCAACAAAGTACACCAAAAACAACAAGAACTCAAGGATTTTTGAAAGGGGAAAAGAAAAGAAAAACCCCTTGTGAATTATGAATGAGGCTCAAAGCCTAAAAAGAAGAGAGGAATGGAGCTAAAAGCTCATTACAATGTGGAGAGTAAGAATGAGAGAAGAGAAAAGATTATTGAGCAAGTTTGTGAGAGGCATCTCTTTAAGTAGAGATGAGTGGAGCAGTTTGCATGTAACTCCCATCTTAGATGAATGCCACATTCATATTGTGTGTGTGACAAATGTTGGATTCCTCTTAAGGAGGAATATCTAATTTCCTTATAAAAAAAATTACAACAAATGACATGTCCTCCTACTTGGACTAGACAAAAAATACAATGTAGGATGCCTTGCTTTATCCTTTAAATAAATATTTACACAAAGGAAAGATTAATTTCTAACATTTATGGACTCATTCCTAAGAAAAAGATAAAGTAGAATAAAATAGTTTGGGAAGATAAAAATGGAAATATTAGAGGATTGATTGGTTTAAGTCTTGATTTAAATTTCTGTCATGATATCTACTCCAAGATCTTATCTATTCAATGTCTACCCATGTAGTTTGGACATTTGTTTGGGAGCATTTTGGAGATCCACATGTTCCTCCATTCTCCAATGATCATATTGTAGATTGTTTCCTTCCACTTGATGATGTAGATAACATTCACTATAATGATGAAACATTATCTATGAGATTGAATATAATGCATAAATTGAGAGTAAGGATGACCCAGTGACTCCGTCTACAACTCCTACTTCTCTAGATAAGATCACACATTCATCTCTTGTTGGTGATTCTAGTGATTCATTACAAGATATATTTATTTGTATTCCTGATTAGGATTCTTATTTTCTAAATATTGGCTCATTATTTGTGGAGTTCACATTTTAGATTTGGGAGACATATTTGAGGGGATTTATCTTCTATTTGATTGCAACTTCATCACAGTTGGAGAATCTTCTTCACCTTATTTGGAAATTGATATTCACGAGTCTCTTTCTTCACTTGATGTGTCATTTCTTTGTTCAAGTTGATCATGCTTATGTGATGGAGAGTCCCATTCAATTTTTAGACACATCATTCATAATTGATTATAGTTGTGGAACCAATATTGTAACTTTATTTTTATTTTTATTTTTGGAGCTTGTTTACAATCAGTTACCATTGGTTCCTTAATTGTCACATTCTACTATGAATTGGCATTTTCATGACTGGTTCATGGATTCTACATCATCCAAGGATATGTGATGCAAGAGAATCTTGGGTTAGAAGCAATCTTGCATCAACCAACAATTTTTATGCTCAGTATTATTCTTTTTTTCTAGTCTAAGAGATCAAGTTGGAAATTCTTCATACATTCAAGTTGGCTTGTGTGATGATCAGATTATAATTAGGACCTATCCTAGATCAAGTTCCTAGGTTCACATCTCATTTGGATCATTGTATCTTGAGTTGTGATTCATTTTCTCTTATGTGGCGTGTCCTCACTATTTTGTGCATGAATCCATCTATAGTCCATAAATTTGGTAAAGGGATGACAACAAAAAGGTCTTAAATAATGATTGCGACCATTTTAAGGAGGAACAAAGAGAATTTCTTCCACATAATAAATAAACGAGCAATTGCACCTATGTGTGCAATGGGTGTATCGAAGTGGTACAAAATTTCAGTAGGTAGGTCATTAATAATATGATGTTGTTTATGCACTAAAGGTATGAATGGAGAAGTAATAGCTTCAACTCAAATATGCATCTACTTACAAGAATCCGATCATAACTAAAAATCCCTTTAAATCAAGAATATGAAAAACTTTTATAACCAATAGGCTCATGACATGTTCTCATGTTATGTTTGTAATGGAGAGAGAGAGAGAGAGAGAGAGAGAGAGAGAGAGAGAGAGAGAGGAACACTAATACAAATAAAATAAATTAGAGAGAATTGACCTTTTCATTAAAGTTACAAATATAAAAATTGGGTGAATGGAATACCCAAAAAAGAGATATCATATTTATGATCTCTTCCTCCATATGAGACCTCTAGTGGGGTTTAAAATAGTACTTCAACTGTGTAATGCTACAATTTGGAATACAATGCTCTCATTAATCATAATTACCTTAGGCACATGAGAAGAATGAAATTTATTTCTAATAAATTTTTCTATCACTATGTATTCACTTAAATGGTGATGCTTCTTAGTGGCATTTGAGGAGGGAACCACAAATATATCTTCACATGTACACAAGGAAAGACTAAAATATTAGTGCGGCTTCTTCCTTCAACTTACTATACACAAAGAGCAAAAAACATTGGCTTTCATCAAAATTTGGAAAAATATAGAAACAAAAATAATCCTACAAAGTTGTCAATCATTCAACAAAGAGAGACCGATTATTATGATCAAACATGGTGCTAAATTTGGTGGCCTTATGGCTCCGTTGTCTGACGCCCTCTACAATTTGTGTCTTTATTTACCTCCATGATTTATGTCTAATATTTCTAAGTGGTAGGTCTTGAGAGCCCATCCTAGAATTTTTTCTTGGAATAAAATTATTTGCTTGATATTCATTGTAGTAGCAATCTGTATAATTTCTTACATGGCATTTAAGAAAACTGGCTGACATGCAGCTCCAAAAGTGGGATACATGCATGTATTATAGATTCTAAATAGGAAATTAAACTATTTAAAATTTCTTCTAATTTTTTTATTTAAATATAGAACTTTTAAGAAAAACTATCCTAGAGATTTATTTTAAGGATGACTTAATAATATTTATGGTAGCCTTGAAGTTTCCTCTGTGTGAATTATTAATACAAATGATGAAATTTATTTTTCCTCTTGGTGTAGATTATTTTTTATTTATTTTTGAATATTTGAAAATTTTGAGTGGACTTTTTAAAATCTATTGTTTGAATTTTTAAAACTAGTTTCACAAATACTCTATATAAATATATAAATTTTAATTTGTTGAAATTTTTTATTATAGAAATATGATATGTTTAGATTTTGTTAAGGAGATGTAATAATATAAAAACAATTTTCATTTTATTACAAATATATAAAAAATGAATTGTCCATTATTTCTAGGAAAATGTTTTATATAATTGTTTAGTTTATTTCATTTATCTATTAGTCAAATTTAAAATGTTAAAATAAACCCTAGAATCTACACAGTTTAGACATAATATTGTTGCCACTTTTCTATAAATAGACTTTGTTTATAGTTAAATTATAAACTAATTTATGTTTATAATGTCCATGTATAATGTATTAGTTTACTATATGTATTTAAAAAACAAAATGTATTGTATTCAATATAATATATATTGATATTGACCTCTCTATATATAACATCTTTGCATCTACACTATTAAATCTTTGCTGCACATAGGATTCCCAGTATTGGATTTTGATATTTCCTTGTTTTTTTCAATTGGCCTGGCCACTTATTGTTACTTGCTTTAGCAAAGATAGTTTCCTTATCCATTATGGAACAACTTTAGGGATTACCATGTTCAAATCTAGATGAGGAACAACTTCAATTTTAAATGCTCTCATGTTTTGGCCATGAAGTGATGCTATGTACAAATTTGTGGGTTGAAATATGACTTGTCAATAGTACATTTGGATATGTAAAACAAAATTATATAAAATGATGGTGACAAACTATGACAACTTCCCTTAATTGTTGTTGTTCAATTTAGAAACTACATAGTTCTAGCTTGGGACAAGAACAACCCCAAAATTATCCCCATAACCCCAACAAGTTGTGGAAACCACCTTCAAATACTACTAAAAATGGTACGGGCCTTAACAATACATAGATCACAAGGGCCTACACTTCCAAAGGGAAATAGTCAACATTGGCAAGAATGACTGGCAAGGGTTGATATTCGCAACTAGTTCAAGAGTTTGTGATCCTATAGGCCTTCGCATTCATGTCACCTTCACTTTTGAAAGATATGAACACATAAAAAAAGGCTCTTATATTGCTTGATGGAAACAAGAGGAGACACAATTGACAGATTTATCAAATGTAAATTGTTAAAGCAATACAATTTAGTTGCAAGGGCTCTAGGTTTTTTCTATAAACTAACTAGATTTTTATAACAATACATTTGTTTGTTCAACTTTTATTCTCTTTATTTTGTCAAATTAAGAATTAATATCTTTTAAAAAAAATCATCCATGTATTTCTCCGTACTAACATGTTCTTTTTATCTCAGATATCATCCCCTTGAATGCATTTCTACAAGTTTTTTCTCTTTACACAGATGGCTCCAATCTGCCAATCTCTTGGGAAGAGTTCATTCTATAACATAAAAACTTCTTAACAATCAAGATGTTGTTATCTCTAATGAGCATTAAAGGTTGTCATTAGTATCAAAGGTTATCAAAGATATTGGCCTGTTACTTAAATTGAGCTAGTCAGTAACTAGAACCAAAATAGACCAGTCGATTAAGCTTGTACACCGAGCATCAGATAGTTTACCGAACATTAGCAGACACCAACACCAAGCAATAGTAAACACCAAGCACTAATATACACTAAGCAGTTTATACAATGTTTATCGATGATCACAGGAAATGACATAGTAATCAAGAATGGCACATTCTTCTATGCAAATAGTTACAACAGATCAGAAAACATTTTACCAAGATCAAGGAATATTTATTGTCATGATATTCATTAAATGCAATGTATATCTTATGTAATAATTTGATCTAGGTCATTTTTGTACACCGTAGATCTTAGGGTTTTTGTCTAAGATTTGTAACCTAATTTTGTTAAAGTGGCATAAAGGTATGCTATATAAATGTATGTTTACATCATTTGTGATGTGAACTGATGTATGTATTAAGGAGCACTTGAAGCACTTGCCTAACTTCAAGATTATCAATTGATAGAGCAGAACAGTATATAGAGGAGATCAGATTAAGTTGAATCAGAACAGGCTAACCGAGCAGTTCAAGGAAGATATTCATCATAGTAAAGATGAAATATATTTAGTACTTATTGATCTGTATCAGATAATTAAGTTGTCAATTAGCAGATAATTTCCTATTGTTTTCTAATAATTGTAATAGAGTTTTTGGCTAAATCTCTTAACAGAGTAGACTTGACAATCTTATGTAAATCTCTTAACCGAGTGCACACTTCATTAGTGTTGTTAAAATCCTATAACTAGGTAGATCTAGCTGATCTAATATGTTACTCCTAGTAGGGTAAGATCACCATAAGTGATCAAAACTTGTAGCCCTAACATGCAAACCTTTTCTATTTGCAGTAGTGAAGAATTTGTGGGTGTCATCCCCACCGTAGTTTTTACCTTATAACAAGGGTTTTTGCATTACCAAAATACTTGTGTTATTTGATTGATATGTTGTTTATTTCATGTTGTTTACTTTCACAATTTAAATGGATGAATGACACATACAATTAGATATAAGTTATTTTACAAGGTTATTATTGTTTACTGTTATAGATCTGAAAGGTTTACATGTAAAAGTTTTAGTGGGCACTAATTCACCCCTCCCCTCTCAGTACCCTATCTCTCCTAATTCCAAAAATTGGTATCAGAGTTCAGTTCTCTTATTGAACAGTTTGACCACTGAAGGGTAAAGATCTAAGTCATGGAGAGATACAAGCTAGATAAGACTACTGAGAATCAAAAGATATAGATGCAGATGTTTGTTGAACAGTATAAGCAAGCTAAGGAAGGACTGAAAAAACTAATGGTTGAAAGGAAGAACCTAGATAATCTGTAAAATGAGATCGGTTATCATGAGGAATCTTTTGATGAAATGTTTGATCATATTGGATCTAGTTCTAGAAGCATTTTTTATGGATCTGAAAGTATAATCTCTGATTTGTCTGAAAAAAATCAGCATCTATCTGAACAAGTGAAAACACTTCAAATGGGTCAAGAATCTTAGATGGTGAAAATGGTAGAGATAATGAACAATACTAGACAAGATGAACAAGAAAGGAATATGGCTATTGAAGACCGAAGATAAATTACTGAACAACTTCAAGCTAAAGAAAGTGAAATACAAAGACTCACCGATCGTCACTTCTAAGTATCTAATCAGATGATGACTGTGAATCAAGAGGTTAACCGAGTGAATGGAGAATTGTCAAGAAGACTATAAGATGTTGCAATAATCAAAGAGGAGAATGAGAAGCTAAGAAATGAAGTAAAAACTCAACAAAAACATAATGAAATGAAGAAATTGGCTGATGATAGTTCTAAGAAGATTGATGACTTTCTGATTAATCAAAAAAGATTTGGGAGTAAAGTTGGTCTAGGCTATACCGGCGAAGGAGAATCATCACAACAAGCTAAACAGGTCAATAACAATCAAAATCAAAGACCTAAGGTGTTCACATGTTATCACTGTGGCAAACCAGGTCACACCTCCAATGTTTGTAGAAGCAGAGCACAAGGTAAACCTCCTGTTATTCCTAAATTTGATGGATACTATTACTATTGTGGAAACTATGGACATCAAGCTTATGAATGTAGAGCTAAGCTAAATAATAATACTAAAAATACTACTATTGAGAAGTTATGTGATACATGTAATAAGCATGGACACACTGCATGAGAATGTAAGGCAAAAATGAAGTAAGTATGGACTCTTAAGAAGAAAACACAGCGCAAGCCTTATCAACTAAAGAGACAAGGTAATTTTTATGTTTGGTATTATAACACATGGGTTAACTATGTTGCATGTGGTAGATATGGGCACATTTTAGAAAATTGTAACAGGAAAAGATGGGCTGGACAATCAAGAGGTTGGACAAGCACTGGAATGGCATGTATGCATTGTCATAAACTCGGTCATTTAAGAAAGAACTTCAGAGACTGAGCACCAAAAGAAAATCATGTATTTGAGAGTGGAAACACTATTGCATATATTATGAAGATAAGGAACACTATGTGGAGAAAGGCATCTAATGAGAATGCTGAGTCAAGTAATGTTGTCGGTGAAACCTTGTCCACTAGATTGGGTGACATCAGTTCCTCCACCTAAGATGAAATAGGTATGTATGGGACTGACATTTCAAAATGATCACATTTTACATATAGTTCCTTATATATGATGAGCACATACCAAATTTGCATGAAAAGAGATGCATTATGGTTTATATGTTAAGAGCTAGCAAAGTTACATATTCGGTAAAAGCAAGACCAAGAGTTGGTTACCCGTCGGTAATCACTAACCAAGGTTAACCGAGTGCACGTATCAACCGACAAAGGAATTGTGTGTTAACCGAGCTATTGACATCCTACAGTCTTTACCGAGCTGACAGCTATTATGAACCAAAAGGTAGGTCAAGCATTTAACGCATGAAAGTTTGAGTGGGAATATCGAAAAGTCTATAAATACATAGGAAACAGATTTCATTTTTACATTACGATCCTGAAGAGAGAAGATTTCATAGAAAAGAGTTCAAGCTAAAGGATTTTTAGAAGGATTCAAGACTATTGTAGATTGAACTGACATCACTCTTCGACGACTCTGAGTAAGTACATTTACTACTGAACACTTTATTAAACCTTCTTCTTGTTGAAACCCTAAATCAATTTATGGCATATACATCACCCACAAGCAAATCACATAGTGTTGAGGAAGAAGTAAATCTAATTGTTAGAGTGAATTTTGACAAACCTAAGTACAAACCACACCCCAAGATTGCATCACAAACAAATTCAATGGGCACTTTTCAAGCATCCCAGATAGGGTTTTGTTAATCGAAGATGTACGGTCATTCATTCATTGCAAGATTGGAGAAGTAGGAGATTTTGAGACCATTGTTGCATATCAACAATTGTGTGGCACTCATGGAAAACTGAAACCAGAATATGAACACATTGAGAAATCAGGGTTATCATGCACCATACACTTTTTGCAATCATTCAAGACAGAGTGGATAAGGATTGTATTGAGTCGGTATCATGATAGAAAATTTTGGTTGGATAAACTAGTAGAAGTCACAAAGAAAATGATTAGTAGGGTTACTGGCTATCCTACAACTAACAAGGCAAAGGCTTTTCGAAGCTCATCCCAAGCTGATGTTGAGAAGAACACTAGAGCTGTATGGGATGGTCGAGCACTAAAGATATCAACAATTAAAGACCCAGCAATAAAATTTGCATCACATGTGATTGGGTAAAAAATATTTCAATCGAGCAGATTAAACAGCATACCCTATAGCGCAGTCAACATGGCACATAAAATTGTGAAGAAAGATCACCAGATTGATCTTGCAGAGATACTATTGAACCAATTACAGGAAAACATGAAGACTATAAGGTCAAATAATTCAAACACATGTAAGTTTGCTTCAATCCTTGTTTGTTTATTTTTCTATCTACAAAAGTATTTCCCTGGCGTCGGTAAAGTAAACTGGACAACTAATAAACCGATAATTGTATAGATTACCAAGATGATGAACATGTTAGAAGATGATTTGAATAAAGATTTTGATGAGTACTTTAAAGAATTTAAGACCAAGATGAATCAAAGAAGTAGAATTCTATGAGAATTAGTTGAGAAATTTGAGACAGATATATGTTTTCTAGTAGACATCGATCATACCTTGATAAAAGTAGTTGAACCTAGGATAAAATGGCTAGCACCTATGGGCTATGAAATGAACTATGATTTCAGATTGAAATCTATTGAAGCACTACTAGCATTACCAAAAGACCCCAAGGGCACTAGGTTTGGAACCTATGAAGAAGCTAAGTATAGAATCATGACAGGTTTGGCCATAAATAAAATGACTAGGAAGGCAAAGAACATGAAGAAAGACCTAACTGCTAGATTTGGAGATGTCTTTGACTCATCTGAGGAGTCACCAGTTAAAGAAACAAATGAAGGTCAGCTATTGTTGGCTGACAAACCTTATGACAGTGAGGAAACCGAGTTTGAAGAAGAGAAAGACCCTACACTGGTTCCTCCCACCAAAATTCAAAAGCAAAAGCAGTTGCCAGTACAAACAGGTACAAGGACAAGATCATCAACTGCAGCCTCGCCACCACCAAAAAAAGTGTTAGAGTAAAGTATTAATTATGTTAATTATCTTTACTCCCTTCTTAAGATGTCAACTCATTTTCTTTAGTTGTTTATATTTAAACACACATGCACTAGTTGTTCTAAACTCATGCACTAGGTGTTTTAAATATAAACTTGCATGCAGTAGTCATGTAATAGTTAAAATAATTATTACATGAACTAGGGTTTTCCTTTCAAGGCTTTTGATCTCTTTTATAAGGATGATCCATTGTACATTTAATTCATTCATTATTTGAGGATATTTTCTTCTTCATATTTTTGAGTCAAACCCTTGCCCTCTTCTTGTCTCTACTTCCTTGTAACAGGCTTTTGTATGCAGGTGATATTTGGGTTTTGTGGATTTTTATTGCTTAAATCTTACATGGTATCAAAACCTAATCTGTTATAGCTTGTTCACGTTTAAAGGATTCAAAATAGGGTTTTTTTGGTTATTTTTTATTGAAATTAGGGGTTCCCTAAATTTTGGTGCACTTTGAGCTCAAACTGACCTCACTGATGAGCTCGCAGTGCCCAAAAACCCCTATTTCGATATAAGGCACATCCATTTTGGACAACTTTCCATTTTGGGGCTTTTTAAAACCAGATGCTTGGCACATTTCCCAAGGTGGAATTTGTATGGATTGACACACTTCCCAAGGTGAAATTTGTGCAACTTGGTACACAAATTGAGACAAAAATTTTGTTGTTTGACATGCAAATCAACATAAATAAATTGGCACACAAATTCAGACAAAAATTTGAAAGACTTGGCATGGATCTCGAGGCACGCATATGATTTTTTTTAAACAAAATTTGGATGGTGACAGCCATTTGGCCGTCAAATTTAAGCCTATCATTTGATGACATTAGTATGCATCATCCTCATTGGCACCATGTTTGGGCCCTCTAGTGCACCAGTTGGTATTTTCCTCACAACTTGAGCATACGGTGTGGAAATCGGGAAAACGTGATATTACCGGAAAGCTAGTTCCGAGCTCTATCTAGATCTAGAGGTTTGAATTTCTGATTTTTCTTTTTTGATGGTGCTTTTTACTGTCAAAGTTAGATGTTCAGTTTTGCATTCTGGAAGCTCTATCTTGCGCATCCAAACTTTGTTTTGGGAAAGTGAGATATCATTGGAAAGCTTGTTCTGAGAGATTTCTAGTGCTATGAGTCATTGTTCCAGATTCTGATCTAGGTATATTTTATTCAATTTTTTTCATTTCTGTACTCTGGTGGATATCTTGGATGTTACAGGTCCTGGGATCTCTTCTCTTTAGGGAATGGCTCTTCTTCGGCTGTTCTTTTGTTTCAACAATGTTTGATCTTCTTTGAGCAGTGTATGCTTCACTTTTGTAGCATTCTTTTATGCACATGGACTGAGATAAAGTGTCATTCTATTACATGCTTGAAATCTTGAACATGTTTGTGCTATTTGTACTTGCACTCCATTATAAAGTGCCATGGGGGGTTTGATATTTGGCCTTGTTTCCCATCTACCTTTTTCGAGTGTTCCTTCCATGACATTAGCCTCAGGGTATCTTTATTTGTGTTTGTACTTTCGCTGCACCTTCAATGTTCTTGGTTCTTCATGATACAGTTCTTATTGGCACTATTTTTAGTGTACCTATCACCTCTCCCTTGTCAGCATTATGGGGGGTTTCTACTAATTTTTATTCTGCTTCCTTGGTTCGATAGTGTGAGCTATGTATTCAGTATTTGTTCCTATGTACTAGGCAGATGTAGTGACTGGGTAACTATGAATTTCAGTGAGATGGATCATTTACCATATAGACACTCTTTCTTTCCTATTTTTAGAGGCACTCTTCCATCTTTGATTGATCATCTCTTCAGGCTTTGGTGTTGTATACCATCTATATCTTCGAGTTCAGTTGTTTGCCTTTGTGCACCTCCTGATTCAAGAAGTGTCATTTGAGGGCACTCATACAAATTACAACCTTCTCTACCTGGTCATGCTTTATTTCAGTGGAGGATCTTTAGATCAATAGTTACTTCTTAACAGAGTTTGCATCTTCTTGCTTCAGTGATGTTCTACATGTTCATTCTTGTTCCTATTTTCTAGAACATTCCTAGTTTTGGAGGCTTCTTCAGTCCTTCAGATTAGTCTTTGTCTCTTTTTAGAGTAGAGTTTTTCCCATGTGGTTTTCTCTATTTCTCCTCTTTATAGAGACTCTCTTTTTTACTTGGGTACCTCATAAGGCCATGTTGCCGAGACCCATTTTATGCTTTCAGCACTGTAGTTTCCTTTTCTTTTTTCTTGCATTGTTTGTAGCTGCATTGTTGGTCATCTTAAGTGGGGGATTTTAGAGTAAAGTATTAATTATGTTAATTAAATTTACTCTCTTCTTAAGATGTCAAATCATTTTCTTTAGTTGTTTATATTTAAACACACATGCACTAGTTGTTTTAAATATAAACTTGCATGCATTAGTCATGTAATAGTTAAACTAATTATTACATGCACTAGGGTTTTCCTTTCAAGGCTTTTGATCTCCTTTATAAGGATGATCCATTGTACATTTAATTCATTCAGTATTTGAGGATATTTCCTTCTTCATATTTTTGAGTCAAACCCTTGCCCTCTTCTTGTTTCTACTTCCTTGTAATAGGTTTTTGTATGTAGGTGATCTTCGGGTTTTGTGGATTTGTATTACTCAAATCCTACAGAAAGGCTAGTAAAAATCACAAGACCAAGGGCAGCTACACCGACAAAAAAATATGCCAAGAGAAATGCCAAGGTTGTAGCTGAAGCACCAAAGAAAATGAGAAGACTGATAAGAGGTAAAGAAGAACTTGAGGATAATGAAAATGAAGATGATATTAGTCAATTCAAAGTGGTCAGCAATAAGGTAAGGTCAATAGATGAAATCATTGAAGATATAATTGAGAACGGTGACCTTACTGATTCAAAACTTAGCAGATTTGACAAAATCTCAAATGAGGATCAAATAAAGATTGAGGAGGCAGTCATCCAAATGATGAAAAAGTTTAAAAGAGTTCCATTAGAGTTTGAAATCTCATTACCAAAGGAGTTAGATGACAAAATAAATCAGAAATGAGCTTATGCACTAGACACTGAGAAGAGAAAGAAAGAAAGATCTCTAGTTCGGGCAGCCCCACATCTAAGGGGTGACCCCACAATAGTGGGTTAGACTTTTTTAGACATGCTACTTTTTGCTGAAATAACACATTTTTTATAAAATGTGATGATTTAATCCTTGAGAGGTTCCATTTGAAGTAATTAATTATAAATGGTTATCTCAAACCCTCTTACATAAGAAAAACATTGATATAACATCTATACTCCTCATTCATACCTACAATGGAGTCTCCTTCGCACCTATTAAAATGTTGATAAAAAATCACTTTGAATTTATCTTTTGGTAGATAAAATGAAACCATTTGACAAACATATCTATTTAGCAATGTACTACTGAGAAAAATCTTTCCAATTATTAAAATGTTAATATATATTAAGTTTATTATGACTTTGTATTTTTAGTTTTACTAAACATAGATATTTCATCATATGTCTACCTCTATGTTTGAAGCTTATGGAAAAATAGTAAATGAGAGAAATTTTTTTTTAAAAATATCTATGCCCTAGGTATTGAAGTTCTCTTTCTATCAAAAATAAAATAAAAATATTTGGACAAATACAAGACAAGTTATAAGCTATGTAGTCAAGGTATGTCAAAATTACAGCTTAGTCAACTTCAAACATTAATAAAATATCCAGTAATAGTGATACTTTCATCAAACAAATTGCATTCCCTCCGTATAGATGTTGGAAAACTAAATTCAAAAAAATCACATTGATATCTATTTTAGAAAAAAAGTTATGGTCTATGAAAACCAAGTAACTCTTTGAAAATGATGTTTTCTATAACATACCAGTTTTCATGGGAGAAATAAAAAACCATTCAAATCAATTAAAAAATAAAAATAAAAAATATATTTAGATTCTAGACAGAAAATCCTAAAAGACTCTAATTTACTTCATCTTTCGATTTCAAACAGTTTAATGACAATATGCATCTTAATCTAAAAGTTTTTTTTCAAAATGTAGAGTTCAGTGTCCATTCAGGAAAAAAAGTGTAACCCACTATTGTGCGTTCACCCTAAGCCTAGTAGAAATTAATAAATACATGGCTAATTATCAAATAAGATTTACTGTAAAGAACTGAGCCATGATGATACTGGATGAGAACGTGGCGAATGTAGATATAATAGGAGATTCCCTATGGACATCAATTCTTAAAGCCAAAGAACAAGCTGAGCAAAATGCATTCTTGAATTTGTCTAAAAAGGGACAAAATTCCAAAGGAAAAGGTATCTACATTGATAATACTGCAACAGAGAAGTCAAAGGACTCTGGTATATTAGTTATCAAGGTAATTGATATCACTAAACAAAAGGAAGACATAAATGTTTCACGGGATGCACCTGATCCAGTAGAGATCCAAATGAAGAAGAAAACCAGTGATGATGTACTCATTGAGGACATCACAAATGGTGATCTTGATGAAAAGGATGATGAGGATGTAAATACTGTACTAGCACACACTCAAGATGAAGCACAAGTCACTGAATGTGCATTTACATCGTTACCGAGCAAGCTTCCTATACTTGCAGAAGAAATAGAAATTCTTTCACAAGAGCAACCCGACGGCTCAGACCCTGAGCAACATAAAGATACAACAAGGGGAACAAGACACTAAAACACCTGCAAAGACAAATACATCTAAAGGAATAAAGGCAACTACTATAGAAACAAAGGCACAAGATGAGCCTAAGGCAACCAAGGTGACCCCACCTGACACCACATTCGAGGCTCCCACTCATTCAACCGACACATAGGCTACCGAGGAGCAGAGGAAGGAAGAGAGTGTGTCAATCAGGAAGGATACTTCAAAGGTAGAAGTCAAAGCTCTTGACACCATTGTGAAGAAGTGACCCCTTGCACCAAAGAAGAAGAAGAAAAAGAAAGAAAAAGGGCTAGTCACTCTAGACGAAGTGATTATAATACTAGAGTGTGACACGAGGACCCTTAGCCCCGAGGAATTGAGAAAATATGGGGAACTATGTACAAGAAAAGTTGCACAAGAAAAGTTGAAGCAAGAAACTAAATGCAAAGAAATATTAACGGATGTTAGGGATATCTTACAACAGGTAGTACCTGAAGTGAACATTGATGAAGATAATCCTATCATAGATCAACTTGAAGATAAAATGCCCCAGACATTGATGCTAACAAGTGAATTAAAGAAAGGGCAGAATCTAAGATTCAACACAAACTAGCAAAAAGAATCAGCCAAGAAGTGGCAATAAACAAGGTAAAATTATCTGAGGTAATAACCGAGATCAACTCTATAACCTAGTTAATTTGTCAATTCTTACTGAAGCTATGCACTATGGAAACCTTCACTGTTGAGATCAGTGAAAAGATCAAAGGTCTGGAAGATGAAATCAAGACCAGTGCAAAGGGAGCTATAACTGAGCCACAAGCTTTTTCAAAGAAAATTCACAGAGTTCAGGAACTCAGGTGGTCAATAGTAGATCTCAAGAAACAAGAAGAGAAGATCATAGATCAGGTCGCAAAGTTACAGAGAAAACTCCTTCCATACCTGAAGATTTTTGAGAAACTAATGCAGGAGCATCTTGGGTCCTTAGCAATCCCGTGTCACCAAAAATATATTTGAAGTTTCTATGTTGCTCGGTTTCTTCTTTGACCGATTTGGTTAGTTTCCTTTGGTTACCGAGTATGGTCAGTCATCTCCTGAGTGGTTGGTTGTTTCACTAGCACTCAGTGTTGCTTGTATGTTGCTCAGTCATCCTTGTTTGCCGAGTAGTTTATTTTGAGTTCTTGTTGGGTTGACTTGTGCATTTATTATGGGTCACATATTTAATGCTGGAATCTTTCTTTGGGAGGCGTGTGGTCCTAGATCTTACCATTCCTTTCATTGATTATGGATCTGAAGGCCAACTCAGTTTGGTAGACTCTTGTATAAATATAGGTGTTTGGTTTTAGTTTAGGTAATTGTTTAGAAGAAAAAGGTAGTAGTCATTAGATTGGAGATTTGATAATAGATCCTCGCATGTTTGAGGACTTCTGCAATTTATTGTAATATCTAACCATAACTGGGAAGGCCTTACAATCCGACATGTATAATTCCATTTTCTAAAAGATATTGAAATTCTCTACATTCTCCCTCTCACTCTATTGTTTTTTGGCTTCCGCATGTGTGTTGCAAGCTTGGATCATTAGGATGTGCCATCCTTTGGCCCCTCTTGCTCCCTACCTTGCATCAGAAACACATTGTCAAAGAGGAACAACTTGTTGCAATGCTAGGAATTTTTGTGTTGGAAAACATCTTTGACATGCATGCACAAGTCAGTCTTGAGCATATTGCTCTCGCCAACTTGAAAGAGGAATGGGAAAACCTCTTGGAGTCTATGAAGAAAACCTGTCAGCATATTTTTGACAAGATGTGAGTATACAGTTTCCATTTTGTATTTGGCATTACTATCAAAAAGGGGGAAATCAATGTATATGTTAATATGCCAAATTTGTACATAGAGGCTATGTATACTACATATTACCAGAAGCATGCACCGAGGGGGAGTATATAGAAATTTTGATAATTATATATGTATATGGCGGAGATATAAGTTATATGTACAAAAAAATTTCTATATACATTCAAGTTTTGATACTAATGCCAAAGGGGGAGATTGTTATCTCTATTGAGCATTAAAGGTTGTCATTAGTATCAAAGGTTATCAAAGATATCAATTAGTAACTTAAATATAGCTAGTTGGTAACTAGAACCAAAATAGACCAGTCAGTTAAGCTTGTACACTAAGCATCACATAGTTTACCGAGCATCAGCAGACACTGACAATGAGCGACAGTAAACATTGAGCACCAGTATACACCGAGCAGTTTATACAGTGTTTACCGATGATCACAAGAAATGACATAGTAATTAGGAATGACACATTCTTCTATGCAAACGATTACAACAGATCAAAAAATGTTTTACCAAGATCAAGGAATATTTATTGTCATGATATTCATTAAATGCAATGCATATCTTATGTAATAGTTTGATCTAGGTCATTTTTGTACACCATAGATCTTAGGGTTTATGTCTAAGATTTGTAACCTAATTTTGTTAAAGTGGCATAAAGGTATGCTATATAAATGTATGTTTACATCATTTGTGATGTGAACTGATATATGTATTAAGGAGCACTTGAAGCACTTGCCTAACTTCAAGATTATCAATTAACAGAGCAGAAAAGTATATAGAGGAGATCAGATTAAGCAGAATCAAAATAGGCTAGCCAAGCAATTCAAAGAAGATATTCATCACAGTAAAGGTGTAATATATTCAGTACTTATTGATCTATATTAGACAATTAAGTTTTCAATTAGCAGATAATCGCCTATTACTTTTTAATAATTGTAATAGAGTTTTTGGTTAAATCTCTTAACAGAGTAGACTTGACAGTCTTATGTAAATCTCTTAATCGAGTGCACACTTCATTAGTGTTGTTAAAATCCTATAACTAGGTAAATCTAGTTGATCTAATATGTTACTCCTAATAGGTAAGATCACTAGAAGTGATCATAACTTGTAGCCCTAACATGCAAACCTTTTCTATCTACAGTAGTGAACAATTTGTGGGTGTCATCCCCACCATAGTTTTTACCTTCTAATAAGGGTTTCTGCGTTACCAAAATACTTGTGTTATGTGATTGATATGTTGTTGATTTCATGTTGTTTACTTTCACAAGTTAAATGGATGAATGCCACGTGCAATTAGATACAAGTTATTTTGCAAGGTTATTATTTTTTACTGTTATAGATCTGAAAGGTTTACACGTAAAAGTTTTAGTGGGCACTGATTCATCCCTCCCCTCTCAGTAACCTATCTCTCCTAATTCCAATAGATGCAAAAAATAGATCCACTTTTGTAAATTGTTGTAACTACTAGCACTACAAATACTTTAGATTTTTTATAAGTCGCATCACTAAACATTGTTCCAAGCTATCTATCAATAGGACTACATCTCTTTAAATTCATTTCAAATTTCACATCTATTCTCCTTCTCCATATCTCTTCAACATACCCATTGCAAACCAAAATGTGATTAATAGTAATACATCTTATTTAAATTTACATATCCAACCAGTCACGACACCGATTGTAGACTGCTTTCTTTTTAACGCTACATAAATTATAATTTAAATAAAATTATATCCCAAAGATTGAAATGATGAGGGATATCCATGAAACACGTCACCGATGAGGTCTACTGTTTATGTTAAGACTCTCATGCTCAAGTTTCAAAGTTAGGTGTTTTGTCCTAATCTCATTAGAGGATATCGACAGAATCCTATCTCCTTTCGAAGGATTTTCCTTCCCTTTTCCTCTTAATGTTTGAATGCTTATTGAATGTCAGTAAAAATCTAAATTGAATCCAATCTCCTTTCCAACCATGTTTGAGTTTGTTAACATATTTTCCTTCCTTTCTCTCGTGGGATGTTTCGACAAAAAGGCTAAGGCGTAATTTCAAAGCAATTTCCTTTTTATTTTTGGCTATGGGATGTTTCGCGAAAAGGATTGAATTTATAAACATTTTCCTTTTACTCTTCTTTTCCATAAACAACGAGGAGAAAGGACTAAAACCCACAAGATGATCTATTTAATTCACCCTAGCATTCTTCTCTCATCATCCATATTGCAATAACAAAATCCTTTTTTCCCTCCTTTTTTCCTTTCTTTTGTTTCCACAAGAATTCATCTTTGATTAGGCATACTGCAATCAGATCCTAATCGCCCCGCTCTTTCCCTATCTAGCTTTTGAAACGGGTTTTTAGTGTTTGAAGTGGAACCAATGGCATCTTCTTCATCATCACAATAGCAAAATCATGAATTAAATGCTTTCTCTGGAATTGAACTTGTCAGTAAAAGGATGATGGTTTTTGAATCTTCTAGAGTGTTTGATGTGTTTATCAATCACAGAGGCCCTAATGTCAAAGTCAATCTTGTTACTCTGCTATACAATTCCCTTAGGCCTTGTTTGTTTGTTGGAATTAGGGCAGAATTGGCAGTGGGACTTCCACTTTTTCAGCAAATCCACCGTTTGGAACACATATTTGCAATTTGGGTTTCTTCACTCAAAATTTGGTTTAGGCCCTAAAATGGGTGGCACCATCTTCCCACCCAATAGGTGGAAATTGAAAACAAATTCTAGTTTTGTATTTTGTGAACCAATTTTAATTCTCCCATCAGGTCCGTCAATTTTCATGGTGAAACTTTTTCTTCCCAATCCCATCGAATGCAAAGTATTTTCTTGGCATCGTTGTTCAGGAGGGGTTTGACCTGATATTCACGGTGAAACTTTTTCTTAAACATACATGTGTTGTCCAAGGTTCTTGCTGTTATTAGAAGTCTAATGTGCTTGCCAAGGTCCAAGTCATCTAGCAAAAGCTCTCTGAGGTCTTTTCCCCTCTGAGCATTGTCGATAATCAGAAAGACGGGCTAGTATGCTTTTAGAAGAGCCTCTTTTGTATAAGATCTACCCCGATTTGTACCATCCAAATTTATTTATGCTCCAGAATTGTAGCCGGGGAAGGCGTTCATCAAAATCCGCTGTTGCATCTTCTTGATGTCATTTTTCTGAGTTTCCAAATCCAATAGAACTCTGTAATGATTGTAGCCCTTCATATTTAATTTTGAATATACAGCCATGGCAAGGTGTGTCTTCCCAATCCAATCCCAATCAATAATATATTGGGGAAAGGATCTAAGCTTTGCCGAAGGTCGATAAAAGGCAGGATTCAAATGTTTTTGTGGTGTGATAGTGGTTGCTGGTTCATGGTTTTCACTTCTGCTCTTGTTTTCTTTTCACTCTAATTCTAATTTTGAAAATGGAAACCAAACGCAGAAGGTAGATTGTCTCAATCATCTTCCAGGTAAACCAAATGGTCCAAACTATCTTCTGAATACACAAAACCGGAATTTCAAAACCTTATTTTGAGATAATCAGATTTTGAGTCAAATTCTATTTCCTCAACCAAACAGAGCCTTAGGGATCTACACATAAGAATATTTCTCGATCCAGAAAAGAAGAAGCTTGGAGACTCATTCCCTTCAACCATTGAGACTGCGATTAGATCTGCTAAGGTACAAATAGCCATCTTTTCGCTAAGATACACAGAGGCCCCTTGGTGTTTGGCTGAGCTACTTCTCATGTTAGCAAGCACTGCCGAAATTATACCCGTGTTTTATCAGGTGAAGCCTAGTGACCTCCGACATAGAAAAGGGAGCATACGCTGACAAATTCCTTAAATATCAGGAGAAGGGCAGATACCTAGAGAAGCTTAATACGTGGAAGGAATCCCTTCAGTCTATTTCATCTAGAGCAGGCGAAGAATTTAACAGGTAATATTAATATAATTTTGGTAGTGGTACCTTACATACTTTTCCCTCCCTTCAAATCTAGTTTCAAAAATATTCTAATGGAATTCTCTGCTTGTTTTATATAGCTTCAGTGACTGGCACTGTCAAAAAATAGCAGAAGCTGTGCAAAAGGAAGTACAGAGGAAAACACATTTATATGTTGCTGATTACCCAGTTGGGCTTGACAAGCTTGTTGAAGATTTTGAAAGGCGTTCCCTTGATGAACTTGTAAAAGATTTTGAAAACAAGTGTGGGCTGAACTTGAAGAAGGGGGAGGATGAGTTAAAGGCGGTTGGCATTTTCTGTTAGAAGATTCTAGTAATTTCTACCAACAACTTTGCGGGTTAAGATGAAATTTTCCAGAATAGTAATTATTTAGTAGTTTCTGGAAATTTACACCTTCTAGAAGGGTTTCCAGAAATTTCTCAAATGCAAAGTCAAAAAATATTAAGTGAATTAGATTATTCTAGAGGCCTCCAGCTGGATTAGGGATTAGGTAAAGTTTCTAATATTATATTTAGAATGTTCTAGAAATGTATGTCCAGTACGAGAAAATATTCTAGAGTTTTCTATGTAACTTCTAAGCCTTCTATAAAAAAGGCATTTTGTACTTATGTTTCAAGCAAGCAATAGATTGCTTCCTCTGCCCACTACAGAGTGGTTTCAGAGTAATTTATATTTATGCAAGCAATAAAAATGGTTTATGTGCCGTAGCACATTTATAATATCTGTGTATCTTCTAAATCTGTGTATCAGAGCAGGTTTTATGATCTTGGGTGTGAGTCTAAAACTCTGATTAGAGGTTTTGTGCTATTAGTGTTGCAGTATTCCGAGGTGGTGCTGATTAATTATGTGTGCTAAAAATTATGTGAGGTTGTGAAAGAATTGATCACTGTTTGCAGCCAAAGATAGAAAAATTGTAAATGAGAGTGTAGTGTTGATTGAAAAAAAAATTACAATTGAAAGGAAGAATTTTAGAAAAGGCTGGAAGAGATAATAGCTGTTGAGGAAGGCACAAAGAGTTCATTGTTTCCTGAAACATATGGAAGAGGCAAGAAGAAATTATGGATACTGCTGAAGGCAAATGTGAAGGTGCTGCCTGAAGAATGCAATGTAATTCTGATTATTTAAATATGTTTTATCAAAGATAAGATTATTAGTTCAAGAAGTTGTTCAAGGATAGTCATAAATTGAACATTCTAGAGTTTTCTGGTTCTTCAAGTGTGCTAGATTGGATGTTCTAAAAGTTTTGAGAAAGAAAGTGTTTGAGTTGTTAAAGTGAGTTCAATTATTTAATCCTAATGGGTAAAGCTAGTAGAGTTAAGAAAGAAAAATCAAATAATTTAGAAGAAGAATTAATAAGGGTGAAGAAAGAAAATACAAATTTAATATGTGAAAAAGATCTTTTGGAAGAGGAATTGACAAAATTAAGAAAAGAAATGGCTATGCACATAAGAGAGGGGTTAGCAGAAAAATGTAAACTTCAAGAAAGAATTTGTGTTTTTTATGACGAATTAGACAAAGCTGAAAAGAAAAATGAAGAGCTAGAAAAAAAGTTAAAGTTGTTTGATGATACTAAGAAAATAAATGATGATTTAGAGGAAAAAATGAAGAAGCTAGAAGAAGAGAATAATACATACAAGAAGGAAATCACAAAACTAACAGAAGAGAATGAATGTTTAAAGGAAAATAAATTAGTGCATGATGTTTCATGTAGTACAGAGGATTTGAACTTGTCAATTGAGAAGTGTGATTTTGCTGAAGTTATTTGTAAAAAAGAGTGTGATGATGAAAATATAAGTTGTAATGATAATAGTTGTTTTGATGGCAACATTGGTTTGAAGATTATGAAAAGAATGGGATACAAGGGTAAAGGACTAGGAAAGAATGAGCAAGGAATGAGGAATATAATTGAGCCTACAATTAGGCCAAAATATGAAGGTCTTGGATATGCTACAGGCAATGGAAAAATGAATACAAGCTCAAGTGAGTCAGTTGAAAGAATGAAGACTCTGCAATGTTCAAATTGTAATAGGAAAGGGCATATAAAAGATAGATGTTGGGATCTACATCCATGTAGTATTTGCGGTTTGAAGAGTCATTGTGAAAAGACATGTTGGAATAAAGTATCAAAGAATGCTTCTACGAAAGGTTACATGAAAATGGATTGTGGATGGAGCTACGGATCAAGTTGGCAAAAAATTACAGGTATGATCAAGAATTTGTTCAAGTATAAAAATTCACATGTGAAAGCTAATGGAAATGGAAATTATAGCAAAAGTAAAGACATAAAAAATATTTATGGCAAGACATCTATAGATGGAAAGATTCCAGGAAGTTCCAGATCCAGGTTTTGAAGAACTGTCACAGCAGTTGGACAAAGACAAAGGCATCAATAGATATGAAAAATGACATTTTGGAATAAGGCAAAAGAAAGGCATTGGCATCAGGAAAATGAAAGGATGTTGATAGTAAGAGAAGACAAGAGGGAAGAAAAAAAAGAATTTGAATGCCGCAGCATTCGTGGACAAAATTCAGGGAATAAGATCTTGATGTATAATTATAGATTTTGATGTAATTAGTGGTAGAAATTAGGGGGGAGTGTTAGAAGATTCTAGTAATTTCTACCAACAACTTTGCGGGTTAAGATGAAATTTTCCAGAATAGTAATTATTTAGTAGTTTCTGGAAATTTACACCTTCTAGAAGGGTTTCCAAAAATTTCTCAAATGCAAAGTCAAAAAATATTAAGTGAATTAGATTATTCTAGAGGCCTCCAGCTGGATTAGGGATTAGGTAAAGTTTCTAATATTATATTTAGAATGTTCTAGAAATGTATGTCCAGTACAAGAAAATATTCTAGAGTTTTCTATGTAACTTCTAAGCCTTCTATAAAAAAGGCATTTTGTACTTATGTTTCAAGCAAGCAATAGATTGCTTCCTCTGCCCACTACAGAGTGGTTTCAGAGTAATTTATATTTATGCAAGCAATAAAAATGGTTTATGTGCCGTAGCACATTTATAATATCTGTGTATCTTCTAAATCTGTGTTTGTATTTTTGGTTTGAGAAGTGGATTCAATCCATCCTCCTCTACATTTTCGGCATGGGTGGGGTGGGGAAGACAACTCTGGCCAAAGAGTTGTTTAACAGAAATAAATCTTATTACAATAAATCAAGTTTTCTGTTTGATGTGCGAGAAGCAGATGTGACAAACCAATTGCCTTGTTTGCAACGTAAGCTTCTGCAAGAGCTATTCGACAAAGATCTGAGTTTTAGAAGTTTAGAGGAAGGTAAAAGCTATCTCAAAGATCATCTTGAAAGGAGCCCCCCTTTCAAATCTCTAATTGTGGTAGATGACATCGATCACGTCAGGCAGTTAAATGCTCTCTTGATCATGGCTACATTAAAAACGTCTGACAATTGTCTGGTTATTGTCACAACCCGTGATGAAGGGGTGCTTATAAGTGCAGGAATTATTGATCGTTATTCCTTGAAAAGAATGAACACAAATGATGCGAGTGAACTCTTCTGTTGGCATGCATTCGACCAATCCATTCCGAATAGCGGGTACGAAGCGTTTGTTGATGCTTTTGTTTTCGTGTGCGGAGGGCTACATCTGTCTCTTCAGGTTCTGGGTCGGCACGTTCGTGGTAGAAATGAGGATTATTGGCACTCAGAATTGATTAAAATTAGTAAGATGCTGCATCGGGACGTAAAGCGAAGCCTGAGATTAAGTTTTGAGTCCTTGGATGATGAAGAAAAACAAGTTACATTCCTTTTAGGCCAACCAGATACTTTCTTTGGGACGTCAGCTTCCTTACTATGGCTCCAGATTGACGGCGATTTCAAAAAACCAAGAATTCCTGCATGGATTCCTTTTCAAAATTTACGGTTTCTAAAAATCAATTGTGGAGAATTCAAAACGTTGTGGGAGAGTCATACACAGGTAGTTTGATCTTCTCAGTCAAATTAATGAATCTCCTTAAATGGTCTCTGGGATATTCTTGTTAATCATTGCGAGCTTTACACTATATTATCTTGAATTTCAGGCGCCCTCACAGCTGAAAGAGCTGCAAATTTGGGTATGTTCGGCACTTGAAGAGCTGAGACTAGAGCTTCTAACCTCCCTGGAAAATATTTACATTCAAAACTGTAGTCATTTGAAAAGTGTGTCAGGAATATCTAATCTTGCAAGCCTTGTAGAATTAGAAATTTCTGAATGCAGTCATCTAGTCTTTGAGAACCTCAGTTTTAGTGGTATGAAGCTTCTGAAGAGCCTAAAATTTGGTGAAGGGGTATATTTGAGATATTTTATGTTGAATGGTTGTCCAAAGTTGAAAACAATAGGGTTCGATTATAAGAAGCTCGTAGAATTAACGATTCGTGACTGTCCGGAGCTTAATGCCATTCCAAATTTTATAAGTCCAAGTTGCCTTGAGAGGATTGTAATTGAAGGATGTGGGGAGTTACAATATTTTCAATTGAGTGATTGTAAGAAATTGAAAAGTGTGTCAGTGCCAGGACCCGGCGATCTTCCAAAGCTTACACAGCTGATTATCGAAAATTGTCTGGAGACTGAGGAGTTGCGAAGTTTAGCCAGACTGAGCTACTTGGAAGAGATTGAGATTGGATCTTGTGAGAAGGTGCATAACATATCAGGTACCGAAGAGTTGCATACATTACAATGGATTGGACTTTCTTATTGCAGCAATGCAGTTATCCGGAATTGCATTCATGAGTTGAAGGTAATGATTTCAATCCTCCTTTTGAACAGGCAATCGTAAATATCATTTTTAACAAACTTGTTATTTTATTTCGTTATTGACCTTCAGCTTTGCTTTTTTCATTTGTTCTACTTCAAAAAGATAGTCTATATTTTCGCAACGAATATTTGAGTGGCGTGCAATTTAAACGAATTTATCTTGAACGAACTAAGAGTGTTTTATTGTTTATTTCAGTGTGTGCCATCGAAGGGAATGGAGGTGATTGGAAGGGCAGTCGATGGAGCGGAGTCGAGTCTAAACATAGATCTGTTTTGTGATGCTAATATTAGCGTCGATAGAGTGACTGAAATTCGTACTCATGAAACTAATTCCAAGTGGTCAGAATTGAGTGCTGTTATTGTATGCTTTGTGGTTGTGGTTGGTAATTCCACTTGGGTAGAGGATATAAATAGAGCATTTTATATGTATGGTCACAAATATAAGGTGCGTGAAGGAGAATGGATAATCACAATAGTAGAACGTCCGGTGAGATATACAGGTGCAGGGACATATAACAATGTAGAATGTGAGAGCAGATATAATTACACAAAAGGTAAGGAGAAATATTACTATCTTAAAAAAATTATACCTATTTTAGCGTGGTATAAAACTATAAAGAAGGGAATACGGGTAGAAGTAAAGAAAGGGGAAGAGTGGAAGTGTCCAATTGTGTTACGGACAATTGTTGATAAGTTGCATCATTGACAAATGATATTCTCTACCTGAAAGGAAATTTGAATATTTTTAAAAATAGAATTAGTGTTCTTAAATTGTTATTAGTGAATATTTTTATTATTTTTAATTTAAAATATTTTTTTGTTAAAGAATTTGATTAATTTTTTAGTAGTAAAATATAACTTTTGTTAACACCTTAAATTTTTTTTTTTTTTACCAAATCTTTTTCACGACAATTTGGTCCATTCGTACTTCTAGACACTCTGATTCTCCTCGCTGTCTCTGGGCTCCCTGCAAAGTAGGATTTGGATCAGTTTTGACATTTTTTCATATCTTCCCACCATAACATGACAGAGATTATGATATACCAAATACAATACGGGCGGGCAGACCAAAAGCTTGCAGTAGCTACATATGAAGACAGTTGCTCAAGTAGATTGATAAACAAGAAATCTATATATGACAAAACCGTAAACAGAAAACTGTAACTGCTGTTACAGCAGATTGAAGGAGGACAAAGACTTAATTAACTGATACCAAAAACTAATTACATTGCCTCTCTATATATAGAAGATTGCACATAACAGAAGTAAATCATAAACAAATGCGATTCTATAACTGCATTCTACGTGGGCTGTGAACAAAGTATGAGTGGAAGAATTCAACCATTTTATTAGCGAATACATTGGAAATTGTCTTCAACTATTTGCTGGTTTTTAGGAAATGTGGCAATTATGGTTTTAATTATGTGCAGATATTTATGACAGTCAAAACAAACACTGAACATCCTCTGGACTTCAGTTTAAACTGATTGCATTGATTGGCTATGTGTGGGAAAAATTACTTCTGCCAACATAGATGACAAAATTAAATAAAGGCACAAAATTTTAAATAATTGATTATTTTTTAGTGTGTGGAAAGATGATCACAGAAATCTTATCCCGATTTTTCACTTTGGGGTGGATTTCAATGCAAATTCAATGAATTCAAAGTTGGAAATTTCAGAGTCTTTCATCTGTCTATTCAACAGTATTCCGTCAAATCCATCTAACCTTCACAATTTTTTTTGGACAGCATGCATCTCTGAAAAGTATAATTACAAAATATTCAATGGGTGTGCATCTTATCACATTGGAATGCAATTTCAAGTTTTTTTACATGTGACTTGTCTATTCATGAACTTGAAATGTTATGGTCTCTACGAGTCTTCACATCGCGCTCTATTTCATTATTGTCCTTGCCGCAAATTGTGCCACGCCTTGGAAATTCTGTGGAATATAGAACAATAAACTGATGAAGAGGGAAAGACAGTTTTGGCTAAAAGATTGAATGTTTGTTTTCACTTTGCAACCTTTGAAATGTCCCAAGCTGTGTTTGCAACAATGCAATTTTTACAATTTTCTTTATAGTATTAATTATTTATTGAATAGTTATTGTATAGGTTAAAACTGAATATATAATTGTAATATTATTTTTTAAATATCAACAATTTAAGCATAAACATTTAAAAAAAAAATTTGTAGGTTTTGGGTATTAATAGTTAGGCATAAATATTAATGCCTTCCATCATGATTCCATTAAATGTCAAAGCAACAACCAATCACTATCTAGAATTAAAATAGGTTTGCAAAATTTTGTAAAGTTTATCATTTTTTCAAATTTCTTTAAAAATATACAAATTATTTTATCTGTAATTCTATTCGATAATGTACTACATCAACATTTTAAATGTCAATGCATCAACCAATGAAAGCAAGAATTAAAATAGATTGACTAAATTTTCATATGATTGTATTTTTTTTCATTTTCATACAATAGTAATTCCATATTCCATTTTGTCCTATTTTTGGATAATATATAGATGATAAAATCATTGTTTTTTATAATAATTTAAGAAATTCATACAACTATATCTTTGTCTTATTTCATTTGACAATATTTGTGTGATAAAACTACTTGATTTTTATTATAATAATTTAAGAAAAATCTAAAATTATAAATATCATACATAAAAAAATCAATATATTATTTTATGAACTCATTTAATAATCATGATATCATTATTTCTTATATAATATTATATAATAAATACAATTATGATAACATAATAAATAAGGATGGATATGATAATATGGTGGATTCTACTGAGGACGGGGATTCCTCTTCCTCTGTTTCCAACTCCACCTCGGAGGAGGACTACAATGCTGATGAGGAAATTACTGAGACTAAAGGAAAGGGTAAAATGTCCACCAGTAAAAAGATTATTGAAGAGAATAAGAATGAGAAGAAGAAGGGTACCAAGGAGAAAGGTGATACCTCTGGCAGCAAGAAGAAAGGTGAAGAGAAGGACGATGAGGAAGATGAAGGCGGCCAAAAAGTGCCAATTTTGGTTGATTACGACATCTCTCAAGAGCATGACATGCTGATATCCCCTAGGATCAATGTGGTGGTGGATGTGGGATAGAACATACAAAATGAGGAGGATGAGACAAACACCTCCCTAGGCAAGAACTAGGTTGTTCCTCAGAAGGAGGATGATACTGATTTGGGGAGTTCTCGGCACATTCCCTTTATGAAAACTATGGATCTGCAAGAGAGGAACGTCCAGCTTTTGCGTGAAGACATGGATGACAAAATTGACCCCCCATTCGAAGTCCTTCAAACTGCTAAAGCCGCATCCATTTACTCTTTTAGGCTCATAAAATTGGTGTTTCAGGAAATTAAAAGCCTTAATCTGAAGTACAGGGCTATTGCTGCGAAAGTGGATACCTTGCAAACCCATCTGGAGAATATCCCTGGCACTGGGGAAGAGAAGGCCACCAAGGAGGATGATAAGAAAATACAGGAATTAAATGATAGAATGGAAAACTTGGAGACTGCCATGAAAAAGCACATGCATGATAACAATACCTTTATGGGATTGGCGAAGGACTACTTCATTATCATCAAGTCTGAGCTGGACAATGGATCTCCTACTAAAAAACCAGAGGATGTGGAAGATAACCCAGACGACAAGGGCCTTGGAAAATGCACCAGATCGGCGAGGAGGAAGAAGATACACGACAGAATCCAAGAACTTTTAGAGTTTAATGCTGCTATCCAAAAGATTTCAACTACTAAATAGGATGCTGATGACGCCTGTAAGGCGCTCAATGTGGCTTCTGGTTCCTGAAGCTAGCAGGTTCTGGGTTATTGGTTTTGTTTTTGTTAGTTTTCATTTGGGTTTTTTTGTTGGTTTTTTTTAGCTATGCATAGGGGTTTTGGACTTTGGTCCTGTTTCATTTTGGATGATCTTAATTGTTAATCTTTATGGCTTGTAAGGGGTTTCGGGTCCCCATTTAAAAACCTATTTTTCCTACAATCAAAAACATAATAAATAAGCATCTGGGGTTTCATGGAAAGGATGAAGGGAGGCCACGATGAGTAAATCTCCAAGCAATTTTTGTCCTCCTAGGATAACAGGAAGGTGTCAGTCGGGAGCTTGCACTTTTAGCTAAATGAAGAGGTCATTGCTAAGGCCACGGGGTTGTCAATGGAGGGTAGGAAGTATAAGAAGACCTGCCAGACGCAAAATGTGACCAGTCTAAACCAATTCTTCAAGCGGGGGGAGAAACCTGTAAAAAAGTTTGGAGGCTTTAACCATGAGCAGCTCCCTAAATTTTGGCCCAAGGTATGTCATATAATAATGAAATACTTCACCCTCAAAGGTAAATTCACTATGTTTTATTACTATCATTTGTCTTTCCTCAACCATATTAGGAACTGAGACCTCATTTCCATCCCTTTCTATCTCCTCCACTTGATTGAAAGGAACATCCTGGACATTAAGGAGGATAAAAATACTAAGAAGCCAGTCCCCATCCTTCACTAGGGCCTTTTACTCTGCCTCTACAACTTCCATAAAGCTATTTTCCCTCCACTCCAACCTCCCCTTATCATTAAAGGATGTTACCAAGGAAGCCTCCCCTTTGGAAGCAAACAACCCCACTTAGTCCCCATCCTAGTCTTTAGAGGAAATCCAGGAGACTAACCTTGTCACCCGAGAAGGTAAAAGTCGCAAGAGATGTGTGAGAAACCTCTTTAAAAGGGTGGAGGACTTAGATGAATCCTATGTCTCTAAGTCCATGGAAGCAAAGGATAAGACATGGGTTGACAGGGACCCCTGAAACTGAGAGGAAGCCCAGAAAATAGAAAAATTTGGACAACCAAGTTGAGCTAGAGGTGGATTTGGGGGGTATGGTCTGACGATCTAATAGGATTGCCAAGGAGAAATTTTAGGGAGAATTCTCAGGGAAACAGATTCGGAGGAAAAGTCTCAGTTAGAGGATATGGACACCTCTACCCCCTCTGGTTTGATTGAGGGATCCTTGGCTGAGCACTTAAACTCGCCCAGTTCTGGAAATGCTCCCCACTGAATTTCTCACTGGCGATAGTGGATAAGCCTCGCAATAATACCCCGCCCCTGCTCTCTCCCTACACCTAGTAGGCTAAATCCCCTCACATTGAGTACACTACAGTGGTGACAGAGGAGAGTGACAGGGTTTAAAGGATCCCTCAAGCAAAAGTTCAACGAGCTAGATATGGAGATCCTCGGCCTCAAATAGGACATGAGAGAGATCAAAGCCCAAGTTGCTGATTCAAATAAGTTTTCCCTCAAGGTCATGCACACTTCGGATGTGACCTTGTGCAATGTGCATGAGAAGATGGCTAGCATTAAATTGGAAGCTGATGAGGATAACAGAGACCTCTTCCTATTCCTGCAAGAAGAGTGGGCCACAACTCTGATGTTTAAACATCTGGGTGGGAGATCCTAGTTGTTGTTGTCCATGAGGTGTTTGTGCTGGCATGGGCCTGTTAGTCCCAGGTCCCTTTTTTGATTTCTTGTTTTTTGGTTAACTTCAGAAAACATTGATTTAGCCCTGTGTGGCTTGTTATTGTTAATATTTTATCTATTTACTGGTTAGGCTAATATGGTTCATTGTTTTGAAAAGGACCTACATGTTTGTTTTTGATAGAGGCAGACTAGACAATTTTGTCTATGCTGACTTTTTGTTGTTAAACTGCTATGCGACTAGTGCTATTAATATGTTGTTAATGTGCTTCTAGTCTCTATACCACAGGCCAGCACCCTCTTGCTACTTTTTCTATCAAAAAAAATAAAATAAGAATGTAATATACTTTATACATTTTAAACACATATTGATGGAAGAATTATAATACATTAATTATAGGTATCTTTTAACATATGACATTACTAACTTTCTAAATCTAAAGTCCTGCATACACATTTTGTATCATTTAAATACCCCCATCCATAAGTCCAAAAGCCAATTAATGCTAGCTTCTAGAAAGTCCATTTCCACCTCTCCTAATAGCTTGTTTTGGTTTAATTATTTAATTATTCCCTATGTCATTATATTTAATTAAATAATTAAATTATTTATTTAATATTTCCTCATTATTATTGTATTTATGTAATAATTAATTTGTTTTCCCATCCATGACTAAGTAAATGATATTTATTTAATTAATCTAATTATTCCCCTAAAAAAAGTAATTATTTATTTATATATCTCTATATGTGCAAATAAATAAATTATTTATTTATTTAATCATATTTATTCCTCCAAAGTTGACTAATACTAACTTTTAGTTGTCTTCTCAATCATAATCTGTAACTCCACAATTCTCTCTCCTAACTAATCAATCTATGCACTCTTCTATTCCACCTCATCAATCAAAACTTCAGTAAAAATCAATGACCTATTTAATCTATTTTGTTGATAAATCAATCAATCTTGTTACAAAAAGAAATCAATTAAGTTGAACTCTACTGACTCTGAGTCAACTCTTCAATCATAGCCATTCAAACCATAAATCAGGGAATCCTGATTGAAACCTCTAAAATCTATATAATGAGATGCTTTGAAAATTTTACCTTCTCTCTTTTTTGGTGCATATACATATTTATTTTGACATAGTTGTAGGGTGGATCAATGAAACATATGATCAAAATGACACAATTGACAAAGTAATTTCAACATTAATGACATATCATAGAGATGCACATGTCAGATCATAGAAACACACTTCCAAATCACTATAAACACAGTTGTTTACATAGAGTAACACACTGCAATACTCACATGCAACGCAGATTTTTGTTATTTTTCACAATTTTGTTGTCCTGAATTTTGTTATGTGCATTATTATATATTTCAACTTACATATTTATCATTATGACAATTGATATTTCATTAACATGGACCTACTACTTTTCTTGATCAAAATACTATTACTTGTTTATCTTCATTTTCTCATTTTTTATAGGTAAGAATATGGAATGACACACTCAAAAAACATAATCCCTGCACTTGATATCTTGGACCATGACACTCGTTGTAAAGAGCTCCACACTTGTTGTCCCTCATCGCCGCTCATAGTGTATTACAAAAATACAAATGCCACATTAGAACAACTCACTTGTTCAATGAATACATAAAAAAATGAGTGGACCACCAAAAAAAAAAAAAGAGTCAAGATCCAAGAGCTAGTTGAACAATGTGTGTGTGTGTGTGTGTGTGTGTGTGAGTGAGAGAGAGAGAGAGAGAGAGGAGAGAGAGAGAGAGAGAGAGAGGAGAGAGAGAGAGAGACGAGAGAGGAGAGAGAGAGAGAGGTGAGAGAGGAGAGAGAGAGAGAGAGAGAGAGAGAGAGAGAGAGAGAGAGAGAGAGAGGAGAGAGAGAGAGAGAGAGAGTCACATACTATGAGTCAATTCTTTGGAAGCAGAAATTGGAGAAAAGACATTTTAACACATAATTGGATAAGATATTCAAAATCTCTAAAAATGTTCAATTGTTGTGATATTAAACTTAGTGCACTTAGAAATTACCAAGACTAATTGCTAGGTTTTCAATACTAACGTTTTCTTTGTATCTTGTGACATGGAAATAGGTTTAATTTTTTTCATTTAAAAGATTAATTCATCTCTTAGTTTGGTGCTTAAAATTGATGTGGGGGTTAAAAGTTTGATCT
>BSBK01013229.1:0-31317 GCA_027943335.1 Chamaecyparis obtusa
GCACCTTGGGGTCACTTGGGTCGAGCATGGTTGCGAGCGTTATGGTGACTCCATGAGTGGAATAGGGTTATCATTGGCATTTACTCAGCCAACCAGAGGTAATGAAGAAGATGGTTTGATGTCAAGTTAGATGGTGTGAAAGATACACTGTTGAGCCACTTTCAGCTAACCCTCACTACAAGTTTTTACATCGACTGAGATTGCCTTGCCAAATGAAAATGAAGTTCAATCACCCAAAACTGAGAGAGGTTATTATAGACCTTGAAAACATGATCCTGTAGCACCTAATATTTTTTTGATACATCCCATGAGCTCTGAGATTCAAGCCATGGAAGATCACTACCCAATCATGCTTACTGCACCTTTGGGTCACTGGGGTCAAGCCTGGTGGCGAGCATTCTGGTGACCCCGTGGGTGGAACGGGGTTGTCACTAGTGTTTCCCTACCAACCAAAGTCGATGGAGTAGATGGATTGATGCAATGTCAAATGGTTTGAAAGATACGCTGCTGAGCCACTTTCAACTGACCCTCACTGCAAGTTTTGGCATCGATTGAGATCGCCTTGCCAAATGCAAATGAAGTCAAATCGCCCAAAACTAAGAGAAGTTATTGTAGACCTCAAAAATATGATCATGTAGCACTTGATGATTTGTTGATACCTCTCATGAGCTCCGAGATACAAGCCATGGAAGATCACTGCCAAATCATGCTTAGTGCACCTTGGGGTCACTTGGATCAAGCGTGGTCGCGAGCATTCCCATGACTTAGTGGGTAGAATGGGGTTGTCACTAGCATTTACCTGGCCAATCAGAGTTGATGGAGCAAATGGTTTGATGCTAGGTTAAATGGTTTGAAAGATACATTGCTGAGCCACTTTTAACTAACCCTCACTACAACTTTTGGCATCAACTGAGATCATCTTGCCAAATGCAAATGAAGTTGAATCACCCAAAATTGAGAGACATTATTGTAGACCTCAAAAAAATGATCCTGTAGCCCCTGATAGTTTCTTGATACCTCTCATAAGCTTTGAGATAAGAGTCCTAGAAGATTGCTGTTGAATCATGCTTAGTGCACCTTGGGGTCACTTGGGTTGAGCATGGTAGTGAGCATTTTGGTGACTCTGTGGGTAGAACGGGGTTGTCACTAGTGTTTACCCAACCAACTATAATAGAGAAAAGAGTTTGATGCAAGGTCAGATGGTTGAAAGATATGTTGCTGAGCCACTTTCAACTGACCATCACTGCAAGTTTTGGCATTGACTGAGATCACCTTGCCAAATGCAAACGAAGTTGAATCGCCCGAAATAGAGAAAGGTTATTATAGACCTTGGAAACATGATCCCATAGAACCTAATGGTTTTTTGATACCTCTCACAAGATCTGAGATACGAGAGAAGGAAGATCGCTAACCCAATCATGCTTAGTGCAGCTTGGGGTCACTTGGGTCAAGCGTGTTTGCGAGTGTTCCGGTGACTCCGTGGGTGGAAAGGGGTTGTCACTGGCATTTACCTGGCCAACCAAAGCTAATGGAGTAGACATTTCAATGCATTGTCAGATAGTTTGAAAGATATGCTACTGAACCACTTCAGCTGACCCTCACTACAAGTTTTAGCATCGACTGAGATCACCTTGCCAAATGCAAATGAAGTCGAATCGCCCAAAATTGAGAGAGGTTATTATAGACCTTATAAACATGACCCTTTAGCACTTGATGGTTTTTCGATACCTCTGATGAGCTCCAAGATACGAGCCCTGTAAGATCACTTCCCAATCATGCTTAGTGCACTTTGGAGTCACTTGTGTCAAGCGTGGTCGTGAGCATTCCCGTGACTCCGTGGGTAAGAATGGGGTTGTCAATAGCCTTTACCTAGCCAACCAAAGCTGATATTGTAGATAGTTTGATCCCAGGTTAGATGGTTTGAAAGATATGCTACTGAGCTACTTTCAACTAGCCCTCACTACAAGTTTTGGCATCGACTGAGATTGCCTTGCCAAATGTAAATGAATTCGAATCATCCAAAACTGAGAGAGGTTATTTTAGACTTCAGAAACATGACTCTTGTAGCACTTGATGGTTTGTCGATATCTTTCATGAGCTTTGATATGCGAGCTATGGATGATCACTGCCCAATCATGCTTAGTGTACCTTGGGGTCACTTGGGTCAAGCATGGTTGCGAGCATTCCCATTACTCCATGGGAAAAACATGGTTGTCACTGGCATTTACCTAGCCAACTAGAGCTAATGGAGTAGATGGTTCGATGCCAAGTTGGATGGTTTGAAAGATATGCTACTGAGCCACTTTCAACTGACCCTCACTACAAGTTTTAGCATCGACTTAGATCATCTTGCCAAATGTAAATGATGTCAAATCACCCAAAACCGAGAGAGATTATTGTAGACCTTAGAAACATGATCCTCTGGCACTTAATAGTTTTTTAATACCTCTCACGAGCTTTGAGATATGAGCCACAGAAGATCATTGCCCACTCATGCTTAGTGTACCCTGGGGTCACTTGGGTCAAGCTTGGTCACGAGCATTCCCATGACTCTATGCATGGAATAGGGTTGTCAATGGTATCTACCTGGCCAATCAGAGCTGATGGAGTAGATGGTTTGATGATAGGTCAGATCATTTGAAATATATGCTATTGAGCTAATTTCAATTGACCCTCACTACAAGTTTTTGCATCGACTAAAATCACTTTTCCAAATGTAAATGAAGTCGAATTGCCCAAAATTGAGAGAGGTTATTGTAGACCTCGGAAACATGATCATGTAGAACTTCATATTTTTTTGATACCTCTCATGAGCTCTGAGATACAAGCCACAGAAAATCATTGTCCAATCATGCCTAGTGCACCTTAGGGTCACTTGGGTTGAGCGTGGGTCGCGAGCATTCTTGAGACACCGTGGGTAGAATGGGGCTGTCACTAGCATTTACCCGGCCAACTAGAGCCAATAAAGAAGATGGTTTGAAAGATATGCTACTAAGCTACTTTCAATTTACCCTCACTACAATTTTTGGCATCGATTGAGATCATCTTGCCAAATGCAAATGAAGTTGAATCACCCAAAATTGAGAGATTTTATTGTAGACCTTAGAAACATGATCTTGTATCCCTTGATGATTTGTTAATACCTCTCATGACCTCTGAGATACAAGCCCCAGAAGATCGTAGCCCAATCATGCTAAGTGCACCTTAGGGTCACTTGGGTCGAGCGTGGTTGTGAGCATTCTAGTGACTTCATGGATAGAATAGGGTTGTCACTAGTGTTTACCCTACCAACTGGATTAGATGGAGTAGATGGTTTGATGCCAGGTTAGATAGTTTGAAAGATATGTTGTTGAGCTACTTTAAACTGACCCTCACTACAAGTTTTTGGCATCGACTGAGATCACCTTGCCAAATACAAATGAAGTCGAATCACCCAAAACTGAGATAGGTTATTGTAGACCTCTGAAATATGATCCTATAGCACTTGAAGGTTTTTTTTATACCTCTCACAAGCTCCTATATATGAGTCATAGAAGATCACTACCCAATCATGCTTAGTGCACCTTGGGGTCACTTGGGTCGAGCATGGTCGTGAGCATTCCCGTGACTCCATTGGAGGAACAGGGTTGTCACTAGCATTTACCCAAGAAACTATAGCCAATGGAGTAGATGGTTGAATGCCAAGTCAAATGGTTTGAAAAATATGTTGCTGAGCCACTTTCAACTGACCTTCACTACAAGTTTTGGCATTGACTGAGATCACCTTGCCAAATGCAAATGAAGTTGAATAGCCCAAAACTAAGAGAGCTTATTGTAGACCTCAAAAACATGATCATGTAGCACTTAACAATTTATCGATACCTCTCATGAGCTCCAAGATACAATCCATGCAATATCACTTCCCTATCATGCTTAGTACACCCTGGGCTCACTTGGGTCGAGCGTGGTCATGAGCATTCCCATGATGCCGTGGGAAAAATGGGGTTGTCACTGGTGTTTACCTAGCCAACTGGAGCTAATGGAGTATATGGTTCAATGTCAGGTTAGACGGTTTGAAAGATATGTTATTGAGCCGCTTTGAACTGACCCTCACTACAAGTTTTGGCATCGACTGAGATCATTTTGCCAAATGCAAATGAAGTTGAATCACCCAAAATAGAGAGAGGTTATTGTAGACCTTGAAAACATGATCTCATAGCCCCTGTGTTAGCTTGTGGTGACTAATTAGGAAAGTACTATCCAGGAAAGTATTGTACAATTTTCATTCGTCAAGCATATTTTGAGTTGACATGTCAAACATTTCCCTAGGTTGACTCATCAAGCCTTTTCTTAGGTTGACTCATCAAGTATTTTAGGGTTAACTTGTAAACTAACATAAGCCTTTTTATATTGGCTTAGGGTTAGGGATTTCATTATGATGTATGATTTTAGTACTTGCAGTGGAATTGAGCTGTAAGGGATTACGGGTTGTAATCAGGTTGTAATCACTAGATAATAATAATAATGGACTCGCTATTGGTGGATGTAGCCCAGGGATTGGGTGAACCACATTACATCTTTGTGTCTTATGTTCTCTTCTATGTGGTTTGTTGTTTTATGATATTAGTTATATTTTCACATAATTTTTATTTTTGTCTTGTTGATCCTAACAAGTGGTATCAGAGTGAGGTTCTTTTTTAGTTATCCTCTGCAGAAAGATCTCATGGTTTAGTGGGAGTCTCACGGTTTAGTGGGAGAAATGGTAGACAAGTATAGGCTTAAGGTTGACAAGTTTAATGGGTAGAATTTTTAGTTATGGAAAATGCAAATGGAGGACTATCTCTATCAAAAGGATCTATGGTGGCCATTGGAAGGTAAAGCCAACAAACCCGCAAGCATTTCTGATGAGGACTGGGTAATTCTTGATAGAAAGGCTGTTGGTAGTATTTAGTTATGCCTAGAACAATCGGTGGCATTCAATATTACCTTAGCAATGGGGTATGTGCAAGATCATGAGGGGCCAAACTATGCCCTTAAGTGGCAATGAAAAATCAGCAAATCAGGGTTGGACAACTTGACGTGAAAATTTCAACTAGCTATGAATGTAATATCAAAAAGTTGTAAGAATAGAATATATAGAAAATTTAATGTAGTTTCTAAACCACTAGGCCTTTTTTAAGAAAAATTTAGTATGATTGGTGAAAAATATATATTTCAATGCAGCAGTACAAAAATTTTAGGAAAAAAAAAGAAGTAGGTGTATGTCTGACCACCTTAAATATAATCAATTGATAATATTTTATTATAAGATTTTATATATAAGTAGTAGACTCATGCATAGATGTGATGCATATTTTTTTGTAATTTTATTCCAAAAAAATAATTAATTATGAATTTTTTCCTACAACATTTTCAGAATAAAAACATCCCTCGCATCTGACCACCTTAACTCATTCAAAACTTTACAAAATTCAAAACTTTTTCTTTTTTCCTTATATTAGGCGAAGCATAGAATGTGACGCATTTTTTGGATTTCCAAAATGTTATACCGTCTGAAAGTTATAGTCATTTTTCAATCAGTACATAAATCAGTACTTTCGAGGTAGCTCAATTAGAAAATAACTAATAATTACTTATCGAATTCAAAATTTGACAGCAATTTTATCGATAGAAAGCTGATAATATCCTTAAGATACCCTTTTCATTTTATCAAATTTAGGTGAAAAAAAATTTGTCAGCTTCATTGTCAAAGTTTTGAATTGACATCACCACTTTTTGGCCCCTCATGATCTTGCACATACCCAATGACGACTTAAGATTTGATGAAAACCCTAGTGAAGTTGTATGAAAATCCCTCTGCTTCAAATAAGGTATTTTTGATGAAGCGTTTGTTTAATATGAAAATGGTGGAAGGTGGATCATATTCTAATCATTTAAATGAGTTTAATATAGTTACCAATCAATTAACTTTTGTCAATATTATTTTTGATGAAGTCAGGGCTCTCTTGATTTTGTGTTCTTTTCTTGAAAGCTAGAATGGCTTGGTAATGGCTGTTAGTAATTCTATTTATGGTTCTAATACCCTAAAATATGATGTTGTTATTGGTGTTATTTAGAGAGAAGAAATTCATAGGAAAAGCTCAGGTGGATCCACATCAGGTAGTGTCTTAAATGAACAAAGCAGGGGTAGAACTAATGAGAGAGGAAACAACTCTAGAAATCATGGAAAATCAAGAGGAAAATTAAAGGGAAAGAGGTCTCAATCCAAAGGGCCAAATGATTGTTAGTACTATGGAAAACTAGGTCATAAGAAGAAAGATTGTTGGTCTCAAAAGAATAAAGGAGACAAACAAGAAGGTAACAAGAAGGCAAATGTGGTAAGTAATAAACCCGAAGAGGATGTCTTGCTTCTTTCTTTAGAAAGTATTGATGATTCATGGGTTTTAGATTATGGGGCTTCATTTCATGCTACACCCCATAGAGGTTACTTTCTTGATTATGTCCAAGTGGATTTTGGGCTAGTTTATTTGGGAGATAATGAACCTTGTTAGATAGTTGGAAAGGGAAAAATTAAGATTAAGTTGTAGAATGGGAATCATTGGCTACTACAAGAGGTAAGACATGTTCCAAGGCTGAGTAAGAATTTAATTTCAGCAAGGCAACTGGGTGATGAGGGTTGCACAATTACTTTTAATGATAGAAATTGGAAGGTTTCAAAAGGTTTCTTAGTAGTAGCAAAAGGTGTGAAAGTAGGCACCTTATATCTTTGTATAGGTCATATTGTTCCTTCTACTTTAATTGTTTCAGAAGATAATGAATGTTCAGGAATAGTGGCTACAGTTGAGAAGGAAGAACTTCAAACCGTTGCTATAGATTCTGACACAACACTATGGCACAATAGATTTGGGCACATGAGTGAAAAAGGTATGAAATTACTTCATTCAAAGAAAGTTTTACCTAGTCTGAAATGTGTCAATATGGATTTCTATGAAAGTTGTGTTTATGGAAAATAAAAGAGAGTTAGTTTTGTGAAGAGTGGGAAGGAAAAGAAAAATGAGAGATTAGAGCTTGTGCATACAGATGTATAGGGACTAGCTCAGGTATCTTCCATTGGTGGCTCTCTATATTATGTTACATTTATAGATGATGCAACAAGAAAAGTATGGATTTATTTCCTTAGACATAAATCTGATGTATTTCAAACTTTTAAGAAATGGAAATGCTTGGTTGAGAATGAGACTGGTAAAAGGTTAAAATGTCTCAGATCTAATAATGGTGGTGAGTATTGCAGCACAAAATTTGAAGATTATTGTTCCTCTAATGGTATTCTTAGGCAAAAAATTGTACCAAGGACTCCACTAGAAAATGGAGTGGTTGAATGCATGAACATGACAATAATGGAGCATACAAGGAGTATGAGGTTGCATGCTAGGCTGCCCAAAAATATGTGGGCAAAGGCTATGAACACTATTGTTTATTTAATCAATAGAGGCCCCTCTACTCCTTTGGACTATGGTATTCTAGAGGAAGCATGGAGTGGTAAGAAGATGAGTTATTCTTTTCTCAAAACCTTTGGTTGTGAAGCTTTTGTACTTATAGATTCTGAAAATAGAACCAAGCTAGAAGCTAAGTCAAAGAAATGTGTATTTTTTGGATATGGCATTGATGAATTTGGTTATAGGCTTTGAGATTTTGAAAATCATAAAATTGTAAGAAGCAAGGATGTCATATTCAATGAGAAAGTATTGTACAAAGAGCTATTGCAGCAACATGCGAAGAAAGAAAATGATTATGTAGTACTGGATGATACTCCAAAAGATGATGTTCCAGTAGTTCCTTATGCTACAAAACAATAGCAACAACAAATAACACACACCCCAATGAATGTTAGATGATCAAAAATGCTAAGTAGACCTCCAGAGAGATTCTCTCCCTCTTTGCATTCTATTTTATTGAATAGATGTAAAATGGATTCACCTCTATTCAAATATAAAGGGTGAAATATGAGATCTATTCTCAAAACCCAAATTCCCCAAAGAAGAGGTCTGATTTGATCAACCAAAAAGTTAATGCACAACCGAATCAATTTTATGGAAAAAGAGTAGGAAGAGAGAGTAAATATAATATTTCCCTAATGTGGAGGGTTATGTTTAGAATATAGAATAATTTAAATACAACTACTAACCTCAAATTAGGGCAGATCTACAAAATGTTGAATTCTGATGTCTGTGTGCACTTTCAAGAAAATTCGAAACCTATCCTAGATTGGAAATGCTGAGACAGAGAAAACCCATAAATCTTTCCTCAAGATGGCTTAGCTTGGGTTTGACCCTCATAAGAGGTCAAATACCACATTCTTTATTTGAAGTCTGATTTGAATTCTGTTCATAGATCCCGAAAGTTGGCTGAAAAGGGTATCCAAATTTGCTCTCAGATCTAAAACTCCACACCTGTACCTGCAAGAAAATTGAGTTTTTTATTGTATGGGGGGTTTGCCTTGGTCAAACCCTGATTTAGGAATTAACCTTGAAATTAAATTGAAATATATTGTGCATAAACAAAATAATTGGAACAAATCACCTTGCTTATGTTGAAGTCCTTTTAGAGGATTTGAATCCTCAAATCAATAAGTAGGAATGCTTCAATGGATGTAGGATGTCTCCAATCAATGGTATTTAATCTTCAACACCAATCTTGACTTGATCTTTGCATATGAAAAGGCTTGAATGAATGGAGAAGGATGGATCTTCAAGGGGGCTCCAAAGAGATTGAATCCTTCAATAGCTAACAATGGATCTCCTTGATGAATGGATGTTTGAACACTTGAATTCTTGAAGACTTGCTTTCACTTGAGAGCTTGAAGACTTACTTGAAAAACTTGATTTCTTGATGGAAAGAGAAGATGTGATTGATGGATGTCAAAATGAGAGAGGAAGGCCTCCTTTTATAGTGAACTAGGGCACACTCCTCTAGATGGGCCACCTTGGAGAATTAAATCTCAATTAGGTCCTCACCTTTAGAAAATATACCTAGATTAAATGCAATTAAAGGATTTACCATCCTAAAACCTGAAATGGCTGACCTGGAGGCGAGAAAATAAATTTCCCAAAAGCCCGAATCTCAGAAATTAAAGATCTTGAAAATTTGGAGAAAGGGGTCAATGTTGAGGTGGACGCTGACCTAGTCAGGGTCAACCTAAGACCTTGACCTAGTTAGGGTCGACCTAAGACCTTAACCTAGTCAGAGTCGACCTAAGACATTAACCTTTTTCCCAGGTTGACCTAGAATCAAGTCAAGAGGTCCTAGGGATGTCCAAAAACCTAGAATTGATGCCCGAATAGGATAGAATGTCAGGAATAGACTTAAAATTATATGATTATCAAGATGAAGTCCAAGAGGATCCATTTCTAAATCCCACCTAAAAAATAGAGCCATGGAAGAGATAAATTCAGGAGAATCCTTAAGATCCTAACCCTAATTTCACCTAGAATGAAGAAATCAAGTGCAGGGAAAAAGTGGACAGCGGCGAGAAAAACCAAATACATGCAAAGACCCAATCAAGGTCCTTAACATGACCCCAAACCACCTACTCAAAGGGCTAAACACTCTTATCATGGAAGTGCTTTCATTTTAAGATGATACATTAAGCCCCCACTTTAGCAAGAGTATGGACTCTATGTAAACTCTTTGTAAAGGAGATCAGAATAAAAGGATAATCTTATTGTAATCCAAAGGAAAAAGAGAAACCTTAAGCCTCCAGGGACTCAAGTCTTCATCAACTCCTAGATCACAATAAGAGAGACATCTCTAGAGAGAGAAAGAAGGTGTAATTACCTCACCCAATGAGAACTTATGTCTCATTTTGAACCACACAAGAAAATGGTGCAACTGGAAAGATGGAATTGAACCGCCTAGTGAATGTGGCTACTCACTAGTCAACCCATCAAGGATTCATCCATAGGAATATTCTATTCCATAAGAATAAAACCAAAAATAAAAACAAAAGAGATCCAATCTTAAGGACACTTCCGACCTTAAGGGATCACAATATATGTGTATATTTGAAACTGGAGGGATCAAGAGATCCTAAAATATAAATCCATGCTTTAAGGATTAGTTACTAATCTAAAAAAGGAAAAGAAGTATCTTGAAAAATATGTGTGTATTGAAAAGTGTGTGTGTGCGACAGGAGAGCAGAGCGTATGCCCCCATGTTAAAGTCATTGCTAACACTTTAACAGAAACATAAACAACTCCACTAATTACGTTTCCACATCGAGATGCCCCCAGATGAAGACAAATCAATGGAAATATCACAGAAACATATAGAGAACATGGAAGGGATCTACCTACCATGGGGTCAGTATGATCATAAGATAATATATATATGATATTATTGCAAATGAATTGACATTATTCCCCAAAGAAAGTAGAACTACAATCACAAAGGAGGAAAGATCACATAAGATATATGAAGGAGAATCTTTTTGGACCATTACATGGAAACCAAAAAGAATTAGTGCTACCATATCTCGAATCCAAGAAGATTACATAAGGAAACATGTATGAACAATAGCACAGTTACAACATAACATTGAACAATGCATAGAAGAATAGAGATAGATATAGAAGAATTTGAACAATAGTTTTTGATTCCTTCATCACCTTGCACCAACTGAGTAACAAGGATCATGTAAAAGAATCTAACAACATTTAGAAAACACATTACAAGAGAATCACAATATAGCAGGAAAACACACAACACAGCTACCATGAAGGACAAGCCGATCAAGCATGTTGCCTACTCTCCCCATCGCATTGTATATCATTTAGGGAAGGTGGGTAACTCACAAGAGGGACTATATCCAACACAGTAGGAATGGTAGCTAGTTCCAAACAAGGATCCTCTTGAGAATTACTGTGTTTGACACTAGGTGTAAGAGTTAATTGTGATCAAAGCATATTAGGTAAATCAATGTCAATGTCAATAGTCCCATATTCATTATTAACATCATCAATATCATCAAGAGTAACTTCTTCATCCAAGTTAATTAAAATAGGATCTAAGATACGAATAGAATCATCATAATCATGCATGTGAACATCATTATTAGTAGAAACATCTTATAACACATTATGCATAGGTTTATCCAAAGAAGATAAAGATCTTTTAGCTTTAGCATGAGCATGATGTTTTTTATGACATTCATTAGCAGAGTGATTATGTTTTGATTTATTTGAAATAGATTGAGAACTAGGAGGAACAATCACAGTATCCTTCATAGGTTCTTTAGGAAGATTAATAGGATTATTATCCATAGGAGAAACAATCACAGGATCTTTGATAGATTTGGTAGAAGGAACTTGATTAACAGAACTAGAAGCCATAGTTAAAGGAGGTATCAAAGGTGTAGGTAAAAGACCATGATTAAGATCCATAGGAGGTGAACTTAATTCAAGGATTTTATGATATTTATAAGCTTGATATGATCAGGAAAGATTATCAGGTCTAGAAGGACATGAATTAGGTAAGGAAGGCCAAAAGAAATCTAGAGCAACACAATCTCTGGGCCTAGAAGGTTGATATAGACTATGATTGATCGTCTTCACTTCACCATCATGAATGAACTTAAGAAACTTATGGAAAGGGGAAGCAACAACATACATGGCAGTCAACCAAGGCAAACCTAGCTTAACTTGAAATTGATCAGAAGTAGGAACCACAATGAAAGTAGTGTTCACAATTTTTCCTAAAAGTTCAACTGGCAAGCTAATAGAACCAAATGATGGATAAAGAAAACCATTGCAAGTTTGAATCCACACATCCAATGTATCATAGAAGTCACATTGTAAGCTTTTCATAAAAATATTTTCTTCAGTGATAACATTAACTAAGGAGGTAGGATCAACAAGACAACCATGAGTAGGTATCTAAGCAATCCTAGCAGCAATGTAAAGAGGACCATCAGGATCTCTAATAATTTTAGAGTCATCGAAGGTAATCAAAATTTCTTGAGGTCTTTTATTCTTGAATTTTTGTTGAGGTTTAGGTTGAGGTTTCACTTTAGGTTTAGGTTTTGGTCGATGTTGAGATTGAACTTGAGGGAGGGTTGAGGTGAAGATATAGACTTATCAATATGCTCCACTTGATTAACAACATGATTAAGATCATCTAGCTTTGAATCATACACAATGTCCATAGCAGATGGTTGAGCAATAGTATCAGTATCATGTATAGGTAAAGGGTTCATATAGATTTGAAGGTTCTGATTAGGAGGAGAGACAGATTGATTCTCACTACTATCCAGATTATCAAAAAATAAAACCTTAGAATTAATTAGATCTTGAACCTTATGTTTTAAAGAATAACATCTCTTAGTATCATGACCATTCTAATGATGATATTGACAAAAAGCATTTTGATCAAAAGATTTAGATGTAATTGTAGTAGGTAAAAGAGGTTGAATAGGAGGTAAAGTAATCATATTAGTAGCTAACAACCTATTCATAATAGCATGTAAAGTTTTAGAAAGAGGAGTAAATGTACGATTTAATCGAAAAGTAGTGGATGTAGAGGTGGCATTATGAGATGCAACAACCTGATCAGCAACTGCATTTGATTGTTTGTTTATCTTGACATAATTATTGAATTTTTGAAACTTGTTTGGATTAGGAGCCACATCACTCTTATCAACTAGAATAGGAGCCATTGGAGTGGTGCTCTCAAATTGACTCATTTGTAATTGATAATGATGAAGCGCTACACAAAGTTGTTTAAAAGAGGTAAATCCAGTAAGCAGAATCTTATCTCTAATATCCTTTTGTAAATTTGAAATAAACATATGTTGAATATCAATATCAGGAGCAGGATAGGAAATCTGAGCATGCAAATGCTTAAATATACTAATAAATTTAGTCAATTTCTCTTTAACACTTTGTATACAATGCATTAAATTAGTCAAAGAAACTTGCGAACCAATATTATTTTGAAATTTTTGAATAAAAGCATTAGCAAGTTGTGGAAAGGAATCAATTGAATAGGGAGGCAAGGAACAATACCATTGTAAGGGCTTGTCATGAAAGGTTCTAGCAAATAGTTTGGCTAAAATTCGATGGTCATGAGCATAATCCCTACAAAGGATTTGAAATGTTTTAACATGATGAACATGATCTCCTTTTCCATTATAATTCTCAAAATGAGGCATCTCACCTTAATGAGGAATAGGAGTATGAATAATATCCTGGGACAAGGGACTTCCCATGTCACATGTAGGAATAATAAACTTGTTTTGAGTTAAGGAAGAAAGTTGTTGTTGTAAGGATGACATAGTTTGAGACAAAATAATGATGGTTGAATCATTAGAGGAAATAGGGGGAGTAGCAACATTAGACACAATAGGTAAAGTGTAAGAAGCTGCAAGAATAGAGGACACAACTGGAGGAACACTAGGAACTACAGTCAAGTGGATTGGAATAAGTAAAAGGAACATTATGATATGAAGGTTGTGATGTAGGAAGGGACACAGGAGGAACACTCAAAGGAACATAGGGAACCATCACAGTCACCAAAGAAGGAGTATAGATAGGAATACTAGGTAAAGGATTAGGAGGTTCAACACTAGTGATAGGAGTTAACCCTAAATCTTGAGCTTCTTGAGCTAAAGGTTTAACATTGGAATGCACAAGATGATTAATACAATGCAAGAGGTTAATACCTTGATCACTATCATGGAGAAATTTCTTAAGAGCCTCTATAGCTTGAATGGAATCTTGATTATGGTTTTCTTGAAGAAGCCAATTACCCATTTTATCAAGTTCAGTGGAAAGTTTTTGGACTTGTTCAGGAGGAACTCTTAAAGTGTCATCCTCATTAGGAGATGAGTGAGAAGAGTTTTTCTCCATAGTAGGATTGGAATCATGAAAAATAAAGTTATCATTAGGGATCCTAAGGAAAGGAGAAGAAGATTCAGGATCAAAGGCACCCATGAGTCTATGACTTCTTCTAACCGGAATGTTATAAGTAGGGCTAGTGGTAGTAAAGCTCATAAACTAACTATTGAAATATTTTTGACACATTTTGAAAGCCTAATGACTAGATGAGTTGTACCATAGTTTGCATTATTATGTGCTCTTGATTAGATTTGTGTTCATTCATTGCAAAGTACATGAAAGGAAAGAGATAAATTACTACATCTGAGATTACATGTCATATCCTGAATATGTTGTATAGAAAAGAGAGAACTGAAAAGAGAAACATCTATATGAGCTCACACATGTCATGAGAATAGAAAATGCAAGAATTGCATAAATGAGTGCAAGTATACATAAATATAAGAAGCTAGATGCAAAGGTACTAGACATTGCCTGGTAGTGATTTGGTCTTCTGTGTGCCCGGTGTGCTCCTGTGATCCTGAACCTACAAGAAGAGAGAGAAGAAAAGTGGTTAGATCCAATGGATATAAGCAATGAATGGTGCCACAACATCTATGAACAGACATACATGTACTCATTCATGCACCTCTGGCATGAGCTATGCTTAGGGCATGTGCATCAAGGAGCCCCTGGAAATAAATGAAATACCACTATTTTTGCTAATATGTTTGTTCCATGCGTAGAGATAGAAGAAGTTGATTCATAACAATAGTAGAATACCAGGGTCCAGATGAATGATGATGCCCTGTGATGTGGGCTCCATCGGGAGGATCTCAAATTCCCTGGAGAGAGACCACATCACAGGCCAAGAACACCCATGATCAGTATTGAGTCTCCTAGTACCCTACACTGAACTGGTGAGGGTTGTCAGAAGCTCTATTCCCATAGAGTTTTTGGCAACCCTAACCATCTTAAAGAGAGGCACTAATCATATAGGGGGCATTTAGTGGATGACAGTATCAGTGAGAACCATAAAGCCATATCATATGGAGCATGGTGAAATAGGGCATGAACCAGATCTAGGAAGCATTCATCATAGCATATTAGGATGGCATGGTTAAAGAATAGAACAAAGCACTGGCATTTTCAAAAATCTACATGGCATCAGGATAGAATAGAGCTAAGAGTACACAAATCTATAAATTAGATAGGGCACTATGTTGCATAGGTGTTCAAAAGGCACACAATCCACATATCCATAAAAGGTACAACACATGGTGTTTCAAGTTAAAATCTAATGCATGTTTACTTCAAACTACATTTAATACTTTAAGTGCTATAGCATGAATATGATAAATCTACAACATGTATTCAAGAGAGATCTAGTTGATTGGTCCCATTCTACAAACACCCTGGCATCTTGTGCAAATCAATGGCATGATATCAATATATATGAACAGTGAATGTACTACTTCAAGATGCAATGTGATAACAATGGTAGGTCTAGCAATGTAGAGGTCCACAAATATAAAGTTCACAGCCATATACATGTTGGGTATAGTCAATACAAACAAAATGAATAACACATGGTACTGTTTATAAGCAAGATAACAATAAAAATGCAGAGCGTGCGCCCTCCTAATATGGTGGCTCTCTTTATTCATATCAGATATGATAGAAATGGGGTAAACAAAGATCTAAGTGTGATGCCCTAGTAGGTTCATGGGCCCAAACCATTAAGTAATGAATCAGTAACAGTGCCCTAATCGGCATTAAGGAAAATAAATAGTGAAATACCCAGGCCCATGCATCAATAGATGATAAAATGCTCCATGCTCGGGCTATGTGCACTTGTCTGTCAATAGTAATATTATAATATACCTCATACTGATAAGTACAGAAGCAACATACATGCTACCATGATCAGCAATACAGTATTGATACATGCCATGCCCTAGTATATGTTATCGGGCTGCAATAGAGGAAAAGCAAAGATGTGATAACAAAGATATATCATGCCATTTTGTTCACAAGCTTAAATATATGATTTCATCATAGAAAATTGATGCCATGAGTACAATTTTGAAACATTCCCTAATCTTTCAACGATATCATTGTAGAGAATAAACCACAAAATCAAGCAGTGCCCTAGTAATTCAATGCCCTCACAAATACAAGGAGAAGTAAAATTATATGCTCAATACCAAAACAGAGTACCAGTATAAACAAATGCAACAAATAGTGCCCTAATGCCAATGCAAAGATATGATTTCATAGCCCGAGCTACATACAATACAGATGCCTTTCGAATTGCAGTGAAATGAAATGTAGATGCCTACCTCATATGCCAATCGAGATGGGTATTTGTTGTTTCCTTATCTAGTAACGAGGTTGTTGTTTCCATTTTGTAACGAGGTTGCTGTTTTGAGAGTGCAGAATGATTAGCAAGTGACAGATGTCGTTATGGAAAGCCACAGTTGCCATCTTCAAATAGGGTTTCATATGATGCTTGTTTTTCTCCCCTCTTTTTAGGTCGAGAGTTGGTTATTCTTTTACTAGTATCTCAATCATGCTCGTAAATTTATTGATATATTTAGCTCTTCTAGGGTAAATATATTAATTATTATTTCATGCCTATATGCTGACAAGCACAGTGAGGGTAATTATATCAATTATTGGCGATGCCCTAAGTTCTTACCATGATAGTCATTATTGACTTAAGGGGATAAATGTTATTTGTAATCATGGTAGGAGGGGATTTTATTTTTAGAATATTCATATGTTAGGTGGGCCCTTGTTTGGATTGAATTATTTTAAATGTGGATATGTGTTAAATTGTAAATATTTTAGACATTTTCCTCAATTGAGAATGTCTTAAAATATATTTATAATCCACTACATTTGTTTTAGTAGAGAGGGGGAATAGTATTTTTTTAATGTCATAGTCAATGTGAGAGTTACATTGTAAGGTATTTTGACATGTGGTGTTCTTATAAACCGCTGTTAGAATATCATTATTCTACATGACTTAGTGGGTCATGGGTCTTCTTTGACTAGGTCTATTCTAGGGACTCCACTTTTTCCGCTTCCCCTAGTTTCTCGGGAGTGGGGCATCCAAAATTCAGAGTGATGGGATCATGGCTAAGGCTTTTCTATTCTTGGCAAGGTGGTGGTCTTCATTGCAGATTCTCTAGATTTCCTATATATGCCTCTCACTTAGGTGATATTAGGTGATTTCTTCACTCCCTCATTCTCACGAGGTGAATTTTGTAGCTCTTGTGAAGCAATATGATATTGTAGCTCCTTTCATTCCAGTTAATAGCAAAATTGTTCCCTTCTTTTTCTACAGTTTATGAGTTGGTTGATGAACTTAGTTTTATGTATTGTGATTGATTCTAATCATTTACATGATAATATGTTCATTTGATTATTTTGCAAGCATTGGTTTCCTTGGAGGTTTTCAAATCTATGTGTATCTAATTGTGTTGAGTTGTGAAAATTATCTTTCCTTCTCATTCACATTCAACACCTGATTGTTTTCTAAAAAGAAAAATCAGATTTGGAAGAGTTGTGGAGTTCTTGTTATGTGCTGGGGTTATATTGTGAGTTTGTTTTTTTTAGTTTGTGGATCTATTCAGTTTGGTGAATCACCTAAGTTAGATCTAGCATTTTTCAATTCTATGCAATCTCTCTCCCTTTCCCTTCAAATTCAGTTCAGTTCAGGTGATACAAATAGGGAAGCCGGACCTTAATCTAGAGGTTTATTCTTAGTGAAGTAGTCCCACATCTTGAGAGTATTCCCATGTTTCACGGGATTGCTAGGTTTTATACTTAGCCATCATGGGTGTAATCCTTAGTGACAACACTAACGTAATGCAAATGAATTAAACTAAGAACACATAAATCATGAATATGAAATCTAATTAGCATGTAGGATCAATTAGAAAGGACAAATCTAATACTAACAAGATGAATAGCATGTCAAGTTCACCAAAATGAATAGTGAAGGTGAGAACACACACAATAAGACAAAGGGAAATCTAACACCAAAAAGAAAGAGAGTAAGCTAGTCGGGTTCACCAAAATGAATAGATGTAAAATGGATTCACCTCTATTCAAATGTAAAGGGGGAAATATGAGATCTATTCTCAAAACCTAAATTCCCCAAAGAAGAGATCCGATTTGATCAACCAAAAGGTTAATGCACAATCGAATCAATTTTATGAAAAGAGAGTAGGAAGAGAGAGTAAATCTATTATTTCCCTAATGTGGAGGATTATGTTTAGAATATAGAATAATTTAAATACAACTACTAACCTCAAATTAGGGTAGATCTTGAAAATGTTGAATTATGATGTTTGTGTGCACTTTCAGGAAAATCTGAAACCTGTCCTGGATTGGAAATGTCAAGACAGAGAAAACTCAGAAATCTTTCCTCAAGATGGCTCAGCTCGGGTTTGACCCTCATAAAAGGTCAAATACCACATTCTTTATTTGAAGTCTGATTCAAATTTTGTTCACAGATCTCAGAAGTTGGCCGAAAAGGGTATCCAAATTCACTCTCAAATCTGAAACTCCACACCTGTACTTGCAAGAAAATGGGGGTTTTTGTTGTATGGGGGTTTTGCCTTGGTCAAACCCCAATTTAGGAATTATCCTTGAAATTGAATTGAAATATATTGTGCATAAACAAAATAATTGGAACAAATCACCTTGCTTATGTTGAAGTCCTTTTAGAGGATTCGAATCCTCAAATCCACAAGTAGGAATGCTTCAATGGATGTAGGATGTCTCCAATCAATGGTATTTGATCTTCAACACCAATCTTGACTTGATCTTTGCATATGAAAATGCTTGAATGAATGGAGAAGGATGGATCTTCAAGGGGGCTCTAAAGAGATTGAATCCTTCAATAGCTAACAATGGATCTCCTTGATGAATGGATGTTTGAACACTTGAATGCTTGAAGACTTGCTTGCACTTGAGAGCTTGAAGACTTACTTGAAAAACTTGATTGATTGATGGAAAGAGAAGATGTGATTGATGGATGTCAAAATGAGAGAGGAAGGCCTCCTTTTATAGTGAACTAGGGCACACTCCTCTAGATGGGCCACCTTGGAGAATTAAATCCCAATTAGGTCCTCACCTTTAGAAAATATACCTAGATTAAATGCAATTAAAGGATTTACCATCCTGAAACCTGAAATGGCTGACCCAGAGGTGGGAAAATAAATTTCCCGAGAGCCCAAAGCCCAGAAATTAAAGATCTTGAAAATTTGGAGAAAGGTGTCAATGTCAAGGTGGTCCTGACCTAGTTACGGTCAACCTAAGACCTTGACCTAGTCAGGGTCGATCTAAGACAATGACCTTTTTCCTAGGTTGACCCAGAATCAAGTCAAGAGGTCCCAGGGATGTCCAAAAACCTAGAATTGATGCCAAAATAGGACAGAATGTTAGGAATAGATATAAAATCCTATGATTACCGAGATGAAGTCTAGGAGGATCCATTTCTAAATCCTACCTAGAAAATAGAGCCAGGGAAGAGAGAAATTTAGGAGAATCCTTAAGATCCTAACCCTAATTTCACCTAGAATAAAGAAATCAAGTGCAGAGAAGAAGTGGAAATCGGGGAGAAAAACAAAATACATGCAAAGACCCGATCAAGGCACTTAACATGACCCCAAACCACCTACTCGGAGGGATAAATGCTCTTATCATGGAATTGCTTACATTTTAAGATGATACATTTATTAACAGATGCTGGTGAACCTGAATGTTATAATGAAGCTGTACAGGTGGATACAAAGCTTCAGTGGGAGTCTGCAATGATAGATGAAATGGAATCATTTCTGCAAAATCAAACATGGGATTTATGCAAGTTACTTGCAAGTAAAAGGGCTTTATAGAATAAATGGGTTTACAGGATAAAAGAAGAGGATGGAGGTAAGAAAAGATTTAAAGCCAGGTTATTTGTAAAAGGATTTTCATAGAAAAAGGGTATTGATTTTGATTAGATATTTTCTCCAGTTGTTAAAATGACTTCTATCTATACTATTTTAAGTATTGTGGCTATTGAAGATTTGTATTTAGAGCAACTTGATGTTAAAACAACTTTTCTTCATGGTGATTTGGGTGAAGAAATATATATGGTCCAACCACAAGGATTTGAGGTCAAGGATAAGGAGAGTTTGGTGTGCAGATTGCAGAAAAGTTTATATGGCTTGAAGCAAGCACCTCAGCAATGGTATATAAAATTTGACACTTTTATGAATGAGCATGGATATAGTCAGTGTAATTCTGACCATTGTGTTTATTTTAAGAGGTTGGATGATGATAGCTACATTATTTTATGTTTATATGTTGATGATATGCTTATAGTTGGGTCTAACATGGATCACATTAAGGGGTTAAAATAATAGTTTGCACATTCATTTTCTATGAAGGATTTGGGGGCAATAAGACAAATCCTTGGTATGAAAATTTGTAGAAATAGAAAAAATAGGAAGTTGTCTCTATCTCAAGCTGATTATATTGAGAAGGTGTTGCAACATTTCTCTATGGAGAATGCCAAAGCTATGAGCACACCTTTACCTAGTCATTTGAAATTGACTAAGGATATGTGTCCCAAGACACTAGAAGAAGAGGCTAAAATGTCTAAGGTACCTTATCACTACTACATTTGGGGCCAAATTTTGACAGCCATTTATCGGATTTGCAACGCTCATTTGTCAGAATTTTGACACATGAGTCCATCACCATTTTTGCATAGAAGATTATGACAGAAGACCTACCTGTTGGTTTACCAACACCATCTCATGTCAGAAAGTTTCAAATGACAACTTCAAAATGGCATTTCCTACGGTTCATCCATTGGAATCCAATAACAAGACCTATCGGAATACCGATAGTTAGCATCATATTCTAACAGATCTACCTGTCGGTGATATGGCCTCATTGTCGAAAGTTCTGTCAAATATTTTCTCTTTATGACACTTAAACTATCAGAATAGCGACAATTTTGCACTATTCTTCGACAAGTTTCCCTATCGAACGTATCGCATTACTGTTGCATGAAATGTCGTAAATTACTTTTTTTAGACATTTTGTCTGTTGAATGCATAGCGCTTCTATCAGAATTAATTATGAATTATCAAAAAAATGATGGATAGGCACATTAAAGTTAACACATCTCAAGAGACCATCATAGGTTGTCTCTTTCTTCGGTCTATATTATTGACAAAATATTTTACCTTTCATTAGCTCATCAAATCTGGGGATTTGAAAGAATTTAATAGAATATTTTCATGACAACGTATATTATTTAAGTTGACGTTGCACAAATTTATCTACTTCATGCACTTGTAAACTATGAGGATGGTGATAAAGAAGCATTTCCATGGGAGGAGATGCTTCTTTATCGTCATCTTCATAGTATACAAGTGCGCGAAGTAGATAAATTCATGCAATGTCAACTTAAATAATATATGTTGTCATGAAAATATTCTATTAAATTCTTTCAAATCCTTAGATTTGATGAGCTAATGAAAGGTAAAACATTCTATCAATAATATAGACTGAAGAAAGAGACAACCTATGATGGTCTCTTGAGCTGTATTATCTTTAGTCCTAGCTACCCGTCAATCATCGAGAATGATCACTGCCTTGCATTTATGTACACTCTAGAAATTGATCACAATCTCACAAAAACATTTTACACTTGTACATCTCATAAATATTGGAGGCCTAAAGTAATTTTATATGATCACTAGCACATTTTGTGCATGGATGAGAAAACACTATCCAAAGTTTCTAGATAACCATTTTTGAGAAGAGGAATGAGTGGAGGCCAAAGAAGGGATAATTGTGAAGGTTTTATAGATGTGGGTTACTGAATCATCATCTCTACACTGGTACTCAATCTAGCCTCCACTCCATATACATCTTCTCAGAATCTAAAAACTCTCCATCATTGATTCTCGTCATTTTTTCAGCATCTCTGTGGACTGAGAACTTAAATTATTGAGCTTCTCTTTGTTTTGAGAATAGTTTAACATTATCTACTTAACAGGGCCAACCACATGAAGGAGGAAGCTCACGTAGCCCCTCCTAGGAGCCTCTTATGACCCTTTACAACATTTTAAGACCTCTAAGATGTATTCTAAGGGATCGTAAATAGTTGTAAAGGGTCATAAGGGGTCTTGGGACACAACAACTGAGAAACATAAATGTATGCATCATGGTCACAATTTTTTGGAGACACAACATAATTGAGTGGTTTTTTGAGATGATGCAAAGTAGTGTTTGCTTTGCATCATCTAGGAATAGCACTCAATTATGTTGTGTCTCCAAAAAATTGTGACCATGATGCCTACATTTATGTTTCTCAGCTATTGTGATATGTACATCACAATCTGTCATTGTTGCAACAGTAGAGCCTATATTCCACAACAAAAAGGAAGACATCTTTTTAGCCTGGGTCTCGATCCTACCCCAATTGTCGAAGGATCCAGGGCTAGGCTCGAAAGATGTCTTCCCATTCTTTCTGCAACATTGTGTCCATCCATGATCTCAAGAACATCATCGTCTTTCCACTCTTCATTTGCCAAAATATCACTTCTTCAAGCTTGCAGAGTAATCTTATTAATAAAAGAACTCTTGCCAACATTAGGGTACCCACAAATCAAAATAGTTGATGATATTGGTGCTTGTGCTCAAGGATATCGATTCACTATTTTGAAATGGCCAAATCATTTTTATTTCAATTGTAGATAAAAGGAGTGGGTGAAAGCTGATCGAGAGCGAGAGAAGGCATTGCATTTTATTTGATCATAAATGCTCTTTGAAATGACCAATCATGTTTTCTATTCGATTCCTTTTGGTGTTTTTTTCCCCATATTCAGTAGATAAAAATCATGGCGGCAGCCACTTAGCCATCTTTTTGATGTTCCAGGTATTTTACAAAGATACAGGTATGTGGATTTATCGTTCAATTGCTTGCAGTTATTGGTCAAATGCAAATATTTTATCACGTTGCAAGGGCAAGATATCGGTTTGGTGTTTTTGGTTTATGTTAAAAGTTGATTTGGTAAAATCCTCAAAAAACACACTACATGTTCTAAAATTTAAAGAAGTTGAATGTTAAATGTAAGATATATATCTCATCCATAGTAATCAAAAGAAAGCACATGAAACTTATAAGGAGATTTACCAAACCAGAAATATAAGTGAACAGGAAACATGGATTAGTACCTTATGAATTGGTTTTTGAGGCCATAATATTCATCAATCTCCTCAGAACAAGACCCCTCCTCATGAAAAATACATTTAACACAAAAAACAAATCTACAAGACTGAACCAATGGCATGTTTAGAACAAAGAAATAGATTGATAATAATATGCTGAAAATTCTATTATGTTTAATACACGCAAAAGGACCAATCCCAACAATTATTAAACATACTTTATCTAATATGATAATAACATGCTAATTAAACTGATAAAGGTGTTATCTACATTTAATCTTGCAATTACTAATTACACAAAAAACAAATTTACAAAACTGAACCAATGGCATGTTCTTCGTATGTGATTTCTTCATCTTTCGAGCCTCTGGCATCATATTCGACCACAAATTTCAAATGCATTGCATTTTATTTGATCATGAATGCTCTTTGAAATGACCACATTCTACTGGTGTCCTGCCCTAGCCCATGCTTTATCTCCATTATTCGATGTTATTGGTGCTTGTGCTCAAGGATATTGATTCACTATTTTCAAATGTTTGGATCATTTTGGTCATGACTATTCCTCTAGTACACAGTCAAGAAATGTAACTATCTAATGATTATATGTAATTTTGGTGTTAGGTTTCATTTATTATTGAATTCAATGGTTTCCAAGATGTGTTGAGGAGTTTTCTCCTTGTTTAATGTTAACTGTTCTTGCACAATCCACTCATACAATAGTGAAATGCTATGTGATTGAAAATTTCATACAACTGGTCCTTTGGCATGTATTAAATACAATCTAGTCACTTATTGAATTCTTTGGAGACTACTGGTTTGACTATCCATGTGTTACAAGTGACTGAGATTCATTAAAGGATACAAAACCCTTCATTTTGGGGTTATTGTGTGTGGATTCAAATGTAGGTTTGATTTGGTTAATGTTTAGAAGAGATCAATAAAGTATTTAAAGACAATCTTACATGTTTGGAGAGGTTTGAGAGGCACTTATAATGATTGTATCCTCACAAACAGTGGCATAGACTAGTTTTACTAAGTTTCATTTCTCTTTCGTAGGGGTACAGTCAGAGGGTTCATTGACAAAATGATCCTTTGAATGGTTACTATTAATATGAATGATTTGATATAGCATATCGCTCATTTTACTTGAAGTTTGGAATAGCTTGTGCAAGGGTGAAAGTAGTTTTGATCATTTTGGTCATGAATGTTCCTCTACACAATTAGAAAATGCAACTGTCTAATGATTATATGTAATGTTGAATGGATTAAATGTTTTATTCTTGGTAGAAGTGAGTGGAGTTTCCAAGATGTGTTGAGGAGTTTTCTCCTTGTTTAATGTTAACTGTTCATGCACAATCCACTCATACAACAGTGAAGTTACAAAACTGAACCAATGGCATGTTTACAACAAAGAAATAGAATGATAATAATATGCTGAAAATTCTATATATTCTATTTAATGCACACCAAAGGGCCAGTCCCAAAAATTCTTAAACATACTAGTTATCTAATATGATCAATTTTTAATAAAGGTCTAATTCTTTAGACTGCTAGCACGAAGGAAGATTTGACCTAGCCATATTTTCCTTGTACCACAGAAAAAAAATGTGTGATAACTATCTCTACTCCAACCTTAATTGTTTAAGAATTCATCATATCAGATAAATTATCTTTAAGAATTGTTGGGAGTTCTATTAGACCTTTGTTGTAAACATGTCATTGGTTTTCAAATGTTTGGATTCACGTTTGTTGATATTACTGGCATATATATGTTTAATGATGCCATTGTATATTGTTGTCACTAAAATGACCGCATTCTACTAGTCTCATGCCCTAACCCATGCTTTAACTCCATTATTTGATGTTATTGGTGTTTGTGCTCAAGGATATGTATTTTTTTGAAAGGTTGACTATGGTTATCAAATGGACAGTCTGTGAGCTTCTAGCTAGGTGTCATTTGTATTGATAGCTTAAGGCATCAAATGTATTATATCATTGATAGTTGAGACTTTGTTAAAAGGAAATAGGACAAAGAATGATTCTGATTTAGTTTCTCTATTTTGATCTCTAAGTGGCTTACAACCCTAGAGAAGTGTATGTAGATTTACAAATGTAGTTGTAGGATACATAGTAGCTAATAATTCATAAGAAATCCATGCATCTAATTTTAATATCAATTAATACAAAGAAATAGGGTCCTCCAATGGCCCAATCATCTGGACCTTGACTATCCCCTCAACTAGTGACCCTTCAAAACTAGGTTATCATACAATCAGTGAGTGATCCTTCATTCTCCTAGTCTGCCCTGCATCCAAACATATTGGAAATACATAATAAAATGATAACAAGTCTTTCACAATCCCCCTTCCCTCAAGGGACACTATCAACCATCCCTTCCACATAGCATTTCACTGTTGTATGAGTGGATTGTGTAGGAACAGTTAACATTAAACAAGGAGCAAACTCCTCAACACATCTTTGTTGTAAACATGCCATTGGTTCAATTTTGTAAATTTGTTTTTTGTGTTAAATGCATTTAAATGGAACATTAAGCATAGTAATAATATTCTTAATCTATTAGTAATTGCAGATTAAATGCCCATAACACCTTTATCAGTTTAGCATGTTATTATAAGATACTAAAGAAGACCTAATATTTGTCAGAGAAATCTTCACTGTCCCCCACAATGAAGAAAATGAAGATTGACCTCTTGCCCCACAACAAAGAACATTGTAATAAGAATAAGATATAAAATAGTGTTATAATAAACTTTGATCAAAGACATGTAATGCTTAAGTTAATCATATAAAAAGCTACAAATATAGGAATTGAAAAAGAAGATAGTGCCAAGAAACATTTTCACAAATATGAAACATGAGGAAAAGTAATAACATTAACAATGCGAAGATTCACAACATTAAATTTCACCTGCGGATGAGTTTCTGCAGTGGGTTGCCCAACATCAAAAATATGTTGAGTTGCATTTGAGCTGTAACTAAGAGTATCATGTGTAACAAACCCTAAACTTTGAAAGAATTCTCCAACCTGGCAATTCAAAATTCAATCTAGGAAAGCATCAGTAAGTGAAATAAATTATAGACATCAACATCAACATCATCATAATCATTAGAAATAAACTTTAAAGACATATTTTGGATAGTACTATGTTTCTTGAAAGTTTTTGTGATGCTTCTAAACTTTAAAGATATATTTTATGGCTTAATGATAACATAGATTAGTGTTTTGTTTTCTGATGGAATGTTGTTGATCATTCATGGTCTTGAAGAAAATTTTGATTGTTTTGATTCTCAAGTCTTGACGTTGTTTCTCAATGTGATATAGACTGACCATAAGATGGTTCAGTTGGTCCTCTCTTTCTGTTTAATCATTTGTCTTCTTCATGGTGTAGGTGTCAATATGTTATAATCCAACTAGAATGTCATACCCCCACTTCTAACAAACCACACAACATGAAAATCACAGCCAAAGACTTGGGTGATCAACATACACAAATAATGATTACCCTTAGGAAATAGTGATCATTAATATTCATTAATGGCAGGTGGTGATTCCTCGGTAATAAAGGCATTGAAAACATTCATAATCATATAGCTCTTTACCTGATCTAGTCACATCATCAACATCGAGGTTAGTTTGTCTGGCCTTGACGCCTCAACCTCAACCTTCTCATTAACAATGGCCTCTACACTCTCTACAACTACAATACAAATTGTTACATTAATCCAAACACCAATTGCACTTAAATTTGTATTACTACACCAATCAATTTAAGATTTTTACTTGTATTACTATGATGCACGTCCTCATTGTCATCAACACGCATAGGTTGTGTATGGCAAGAATTGGTAGGCTGCATTTCAATTTCATATGCATTCATCTTATCATTGTTTTCTTACTTAAAACAAATTTACTCACTTTGTGTTGGAACTTAACATCAAATGCTTCTTTATCACCGTCCTAATAGTCTACAAGTGCATGAAGTAGATAAATTCATGCAACATCAACTTAATTAATATATGTTGTCATGAAAATATTCTATTAAATTCTTTCAAATCACTGGATTTGATGAGCTAAGGTAAAACATTATGTCAATAATATAGACAGAAGAAAGAGACAACCTATGATGGTCTCTTGAGCTATGTTATCTTTAGTCCTAGCTACTAGGTAAGGCCTGGAAGACTTATACCTGTCGATCATCGAGAATAATCACTGCCTTGCATTTATGTACACTACAAAAATTGATCCTAGTCTCACAAAAACATTTTACTCTTGTACATCTCATCAATATTGGAGGCCTAAAGTAATTTTATACAATCACTAGCACATTTTGTGCATGGATGAGAAACAGTATCCAAAGTTTCTAGATAACCATTTTTGAGAAGAAGAAAAAGTGGAGGCCAAATAAGGGATAATTGTGAAGGTTTTCTAGATGTAGGTTACTAAATCATCATCTCTTGTTGATATATTTCAGATTCTACTCCAGAATGAACAAACTATAGAGATCTAACACAACTAAATATAGAATAAAGTAAACAAGAAGGGATAGATGATACCCAGATATCAACCAAGTATACTCCAGTCTATATGCCTCCAAACTATACTAACAAAGGTGCTGAGAACCTAATTAGTACCTTAGTGTTAGTGTATTGAGGAAGAGTCCACTCCTAATAGAGGCTTCCAGCCCTAATCAACTCATAGTTAACATTTCCAATAATTGTCAATTGTATGGATCAGATCATAATCTGATCTTTATTCATGCTCAAACTTGTTCTTATCTATTAGTCGAAGCTACTTATCTTTCACACCAATATATGCTGATTCATGATTGCAGTTTGCACCAATAACAATCACTGAATATTGCTCCTTGATGAATTCACTGTTACCGATTGAGATCACCTTGCCAAATGCAAATGAAGTCAAATTGCCCAAAACCGAGAGAGGTTATTGTAGACATTGGAAACATGATCCTATAGCACTTGATGGTTTGTCAATACCTCTCATGAGCTTCAAGATATGAGCCACAGAAGATCACTGCCCAATCATGCTTAGTGCACCTTGGGGTCACTTGGGTCAAGCCTGGTCGCGACCATTCCCATGACTCCGTGGGTAGAAAAATCTTTTCATTGGTGTTGACCTAGCCAACCAAAGTTGATGGAGTAGATGGTTTGATGCCAAGTCAGATGGTTTGAAAGATATGCTTCTGAGCCGCTTTCAACGGATCCTCACTACAAGTTTTGGCATTGACTGAGATCATCTTGCCAAATGCAAATACAGTTGAATCACCCAAACCTAAGAGAGGTTATTGTAGATCTCAGAAACATGGTCCCATAGCCCCTAACATTTTGTCGATATCTCTCATGAGCTCTAAGATATGAGCCCTAGAATATCATTGCCCAATCATGCTTAGTGCACCTTGGGGTCACTTGGGTCGAGTGTGGTCGTGAGCATTTTGGTGATTCCATGGGTGGAACAGGGTTGTCACTGGCATTTATGTATCCAACTGGAGTTGATAGAGTAGATGATTTGATGCCAAGTAGGACGGTTTGAAAGATATGCTGCTGAGCTGCTTTCAACTAACCCTCACTACAAGTTTTGGTATTGACTAAGATCGTCTTACCAAATGAAAATTGTAGACCTTAGAAACATGATCCTTTAGCCCCTAATAGTTTTTTGATACCTCTCATGAGCTCCGAGATATGAGCCATGGAAGATCGCTACCCAATCGTGCTTAGTGCACCTTGGGGTCACTTGGGTCGAGCATGGTCGCGAGCGTTGTGGTGACTCTATGAGTGGAATAGGGTTTTCATTGGTGTTTACCTAGCCAACCAAAGCCAATGGAGAAGATGGTTTGATGCTAGGTGAGACGGTTTGAAAGATACGCTGCTGAGCCACTTTCAACTAATCCTCACTACAAGTTTTGGCATCGACTGAGATCGCCTTGCCAAATGCAAGCGAAGTTGAATCACCCAAAACTAAGAGAGGTTATTTTAGACCTCAAAAACATGATCCTGTAGAACCTAACATTTTGTCAATACCCCCTCATGAGCTCTAAGATACGAGCCCCAAAACATCACTGCCCAATCATGCTTAGTGCACCTTGGGGTCACTTGGGTCGAGCATTGTCGCAAGTGTTTCAGTGACTCTATGGGTGGAATGGGGTTGTCAATGGTGTTTACCCAGCCAACTAGAGCCAATGGAGCAGACGGTTCGATGCCAAGTTAGATGGTTTGAAAGATAGGATGCTGAGCCACTTTCAACTGACTGTTAGTGGTATGTTTAAAATTTGAACTATGAAACTAATCATGATTAAGCTTATGAAATTTGAACTGTGAAGCTTATTATGTTTGAGGTTTAACTTTTATAGATTGTTTGAAATGATAAAAAAATAATATCGTTAAAGCATTATAAACAACAATCAAACATGTAAGAATTCAAACCATGCAAATGACATAAGTAAATGACATGTAAGATCCCTTCTTGGCACTATTGGCCACCCATACATGATTTTGGTCATAAGTCCTTATCAAGAGTTTTAGGACATTTAACTTTTAAATCAAATTGATTGTTACAAATTGCCATTATAGGCTTCAAAATATCTCAATTGACCATTAAGGATCCTTTTGTCCTTCTATCTTTGATTGGATCCATGGTGACCGTAGGCATCTTCATAGGTGCTCCTGCACAATTTACAATCCACATACAAAACCAAGTTTATTGACTCAAAATACAATCTAAGAAAGGTGAAATTAATGTATTGAAATTAACCTTAACAAACTTAGAAAACAATGCACTAAGTTAAACTTATTACCTAGTCAAGTGTTCTTGAAGGGTCATCTCTTTGCTTCAGGGTCTCCAATAGTGCTTCATGATCAGCAGTACTAATAGTCCAAAGTTCTTTTGTCTTTGGTCTTCCTTGATGCTTTGACAACTTGACATTTATTTCTATAACAAGGTGTGAATACATGAGAATAGTTTTGTGCTTCTCATAGTCTTCAAATGCAGGAATTCCATTCTTTCTAATCATATATGTTCGCAGCCATATTCCCGCAACAACAACTGAACTAGTAGGATATGTGAACCCATCACCATCTATCATCAGTTTTACAAGCTTCTATTTACCTTGTACACAATGTGCTAATCAATTATCTGACCTCTCATCATTCCCCTACGGTGCATCCAGTGCAAAACATTTCCTAGCTTTAGAAGATCTGAAAGATGGTCATAGTCAACTAAAGTGTCCATGTCATCATTTCTTATAGAGAGTGTCAAAGATAAAGGAGTTAGATACTATGGAACCCATGTATCCCACCCACTCACTTGACTCGCAATGATCCCAATCATACTGAAAACACATGGGGCAAAAACAAGCCAACTCTCATGTCCAAATGGTCCATGTACTACTATTGGAGCTTCAGAATGAATGCATTTTTGAAGAGCCTTTCACTATTTGACAATCCAATCTATCTCCTATAGTTCCCTCCTCAACCAACAAAAAGAATCTATGCACTGTAGAATCAAGAGTCCCCCCTGTGACAATGCTAAAGTACACCAATCAACAACAGAATGAGCATCAAGAAGTACAACACCTAAAATCCTCAATTGTTCCTTAACTAGAGCTCTGTTCACACACACACACCTGCTCTGTCATGCTCCCCTTTCCCATGCCCTGACTCAAAAAAACTCCAAATATGAGGTACACCTCTCTCCACATGAATTCCACACAACCAATAAAACATTTTGGCATTCTTAAATTGACCAGTGCAATTATCCGACCAATTAGATGCCTATCCATAGCAATACCATTTTCCTACAAGAAGTCAAAATAGTTTTGGAAACAATGTTGAACAAACTCATGAGAGTGAGACCTGTCATCACTCATATAAAAATGGTACTCTTTGATTATCTTTCAGTCATCTTTTGTGCTATTAGGGGAATGTCTATATGTGATGTGTACAAAAATAGCAACCTAAATGGTATTGTAATATTGAGCTTGAGTCTCATTTTGGGGCTGCAATGTATATTTCTCCCGCAAAGTCTACAATGGATATAATAGTTCCAATGGGGAAAGTGTCCTTACATGTCATGAATTTTTTATGCAACCATTGAGACCTATGACTATGCCTTGCATACTTGTAAAAAAGATTTGTCTTGAAATCTGAGATAAAATTAGCAACATTGTATTCTTTTGCAACTAACTCA
>BSBK01013230.1:0-57500 GCA_027943335.1 Chamaecyparis obtusa
ACTATCACATGTTCTGTTCAAAAAAAAATCTGTGCAAATATTTGCAGTTACTCGTAAACTACGGGTGTAGTTGACCAGATGATATATCTATCATTCTTGAGAAGGAGAACTTACGAACAATGCAAGATATAAAAACATATCTTTCCACAGCGCCTGTGTTAGCTACTTTATGTTTGGGATTTTTAGCCGGTTTATTAATTGAGATAAATCGTTTTTTCCCAGATGCCCTGACTTTTCCCTTTTTTTGACTTTCATTTTCCTCTCCTGCGAACCCGAAAGAAAAAAATGATGTTAGATTCATTTCCTTTTCTTCTTGGATAAAGAAAATAAATTAGATTCAATCTCTTTAGATTTCAAGGGGAGGGTGAAGTTAGGATAACCTAAAAGTAAAAATCTAGATCCAAAAGTTCTTCATAAACTACTTTAAAATCTTAATTAAAGATTTTATTACTTAATTAATTCTCGTAATAAAATCTTTAATTATTTTTAGACAACTTCTATCCCTTTCTCTTTCTTCTCTTTTTTTTTTTTCAAAATTAAAAAGAAAAGAAGTAGATACAATACCCAAAGTAAGTTATATGGCTAAGAGTGGAAATGTAAGAGTAACAATTACTTTAGAATGTACTAGTTGTACCCAAGATAGTGTTGAAAAAAAATCAACGGGTATTTCAAGATATACGACTCGAAAAAATCGCCGCAATACTCCTCATCGATTGGAATTAAAGAAATTTTGTCCTTATTGTTACAAGCATACCATTCATGGAGAAATCAAAAAATAGATTGAATTTCACATTTGTACCCGGAAATCAAAATATATCAAAGATATTTATTTCTTTATCTTTGTATATTAACAAAATATGTCACTGTCAATATTTCTTTTCGAAATATTTTGAAATAAAATAAATAGTATTTGAAAGGTTCATAAAACAAACTATGAATAAAATGAAGCCATCTTTTCGGAATACATATAAGCCATATTTTAAAAATAGATCTAAGTTTAGAAATAGATCTAAGTTTAGAAATAGATCTAAGTTTAGAAATAGATCTAAATCATCTTTTCGGAATGCATCTAAACGATTTTCTGCAAATCAGCAGTCTTTTCGAAAACGTTTATCGCCAATTCAGCCTGGAGAGCAAATGGATTATAAAAATATTAGCTTAATTAGTCGATTTATTAGCGAGCAGGGAAAAATACTATCTCGTCGAAGGAATCGATTAACATTGAAAAAACAATGCTTAATAGCTAGGGCTATTAAACAAGCTCGTATTCTATCTTTGATACCCTTTCTTTCTTTAAATTCAAAAGTAATTAGAGCCTAAGACTCCTCCATTTAATGGGAGCTGGGATATCTAACAAAGATAGCGCAGATTTTGTTCTATTTCTATCAAAAAAATGGATAATTTCATTATCCCTAATTTTCGTATTGTCTTTAGTTCCCCGGAGAATTTCCCCGGGAGATTCGGTTTTACTATTTCATAACACAAGAATATTTTTGAACATCATAGAGAAGCAATTATTATTTAATACAGCTATTTGTGCAAGTGTTCTACGATTTGTAAGCAACTGCTTTTTGTATAAAAATTGTATGAATTTATTATAGGAGAATCCATTAGCACGGGATGCTGCATTAATCCGAGTAATCCACAAACGACGAAAATCTCTTTTCCGCTTAATTCTATCTCGGTGAGCGGAAACTAAAGCTCTCATTTTCTGTTGGTTAGCAGCCCTAAAAAGTTTTGAATGGGCTCCCCGAGAGCCTGATACAAATGCAAGAATCTTTTTTCGACGTTTTTTTGCGATATGCCCACGTTTAACTCTGGTCATTGAAGTTGATTCTTCATAAATGACTAATCTATTTTTAGATCAATCACTTTTTTTTAGATTAGAATAAAACTGATTTTTCTAATGTATAAAATATAGATTCCAATGGCTTTTGCTACTCTAACCTTCCCAACCATAATTCTTTCAGTTAGGCACCTTCCAAGTAGGCAGGGGATTGGACCTTGCATTTAAGTAATGCAAAAAAATATGCATATATAATATCTTTTTTTCTTTTTCTTTTATTATGGATTTCTTCGTTTCTATGGTTATTTCTCTAACGGTAAGGTCCTCTCTATACGCCGGAGCCCTAAGATATCAGATGAGTATTTGGTAACTTGTATAATTTACCATCTCTAGCTCTACTCTTCCCCCCGAATTATAAAAACTCTCAAGATTTATAGATACAGTAACGACATGTATTTGTAAGAGTTCGCAAGGTAGCTGACCTTTTGTCCGTTCTCGCAGCAATATAAAACATAATCTTTATGTTTTTTCAATTTGCATTTTTTCCTCGCTCAATGGATTGATGACCATTCGCTACCAATGAGGAAGTGCTTTTCATCCCACTTTAGGTGATTGGATTTGCATCAATTTAAACCATAAATTTCATTTTCCCCGGTACAAGGGAACTGATAGATCTGTACTTTTTAACAGAAGAAAACTTTTGTTAGAGCAATTTCCTGGTCCGTTTCAGCTTCTGATCCAAACGAGTCGCACATACACCCTCGCACATACTCCTTTACGCTGAGGGCATCCTCGAAGAGCAGGAGATTTTGTTCTATTTGCTATTGGCTGTCTCGCGGTTCTAATAAGTTGTTGAATAGTCGGCACTTTGAATTCTATTTTCAATTAAGTGAATGGTTTAGGTGATTCTTAACCATAAGAGGATCTATAGATCTAACGTACTTTTATACGTACCTATAATAGTAGTAGGACTAGCCATTATTTCTTTTATTATAATGTCTATTTATAAAATTGAGGAAATCATATAGTCTACACGTTACGATTATTAATATAATATGTGGACTATCTTTCAAATTCAAAAATATTCTTTTGTTACAATCAATATTCTAGCATTTTTTTCTCTTTCTTTAAACGACAAGAGTCTTTAAGATTCATTCTTCTTTAAAAATGAGGAATTTAACAAATGAAATCAAAGAATAATTGAACAAATATGAAGTTATGGTAAGTGGCACTCGTCTGGGAAGCGAAATAGCAGTGCGAGCCATTTATCAAAGTGGTATAAAAAAATGATATATAATATATAAGATATATCATTTAATGAAAAAAAAGATAAAACTATATAAGCAAAAAGATGATCTATATAGGAAGGATAAGATCCTGATCTATAGTATCAAATTTAACAACTAAAATGGTAGAAAGAATATGATTCTATATATATAGAAGGGATAATATTCTTACCTATAGTATCAAATTTAACAAATAAAATACTAGAAAGAATATGATTCTATATATAGGAGGGGGAAGATGATTATATATAGGAAGGAAAAAATTATGTCATATGTAATGAGCTTGAATTTAACAAGCATCCCTAAAGTTCCATATCTCGCGGATAATCTAGCGGATAAGAAAAAACAAAAACAAAAAGAAGAACAACAACAAGAACAAGAAGAAGAACAAGAACAAGAAGAAGAACAAGAACAAGAAGAAGAACAAGAACAAGAAGAAGAACAAGAACAAGAAGAAGAACAAGAAGAAGAACAAGAACAAGAACAAGAAGAATACCCGAACCCAGAAGAAGAAAACCCGAACCCAGAAGAAGAAAAAAAAAAAAAAAAAAAAAAAGAAAAACCAGAAGAAGATGAAATTTGGGTGGAATTATATTACAGACTCTTTTTTGGAAGATATCTTTTTTTAGGTAGAGCGCTAGAAAAACAACCTGCTGACCAAATAATGAAAAGCATGATTTATTTAAATCAAGAAGATCAAACAAAAGATTTCATGTTTTTTATTTCCTGTCGAGGTGGAGGAATGCTACAGGGAGTAGCTGTTTATGATGTTATGCAATTCGTAACAGGGGATGTATTTACATCAGGCTACGGGTTAAATGCTTCAATGGGAGCTTTCCTTCTACACGGGGGGGAGCTTGGTAAACGGGTATTAAGCATAAACGGTCGCATGATGATTCATCAACCTCATATGTCTCCTTATGATCGTCGTCGCCACGTTGAATCCGGCTCCGATGCAGAGTTTATTAGCCGATTGCGGACGTATATTTTGAATACTTATATAGAAAGGACAAGGCAAGATCCCGAACTAATTGAAAGTCTCTTAGAAAGAGATATTTTTCTGAATTCAGAGGAATCAAAAGCAGTTTATCTTATCGACGAAATAGGCGTAGAAGGAATGGGACTGGATTTAAAAAATCTATCGCTTTTTTATGCCAATCATGATAACCATTTGATGGGTTATAGCAATCATGAAAATGGGTTATGACAATTATGAAAATTTTCATCATGGTCGTGTTTTATGGCCTCGGGGGGTACAGCAGGCAATAGCTTTTGCGAAGGGAAAAAAGCAGGAGACAATAGCTTCTGGGGAGGGAATAGCTTACGCAATTAATGCAAGTTCAAGGTTTTCATCTTCTCAGGAGGAAGTTTTATCTCCTAAATAGTTACTTTTATCTAAGTAGGAGATTTATTCCATGATCTACACAATCGTCTACACGATCTTGTACGTACACAGCTATGGCTGGTTGCTTTAGTAAGTTACTAAAGCAACCAGCCATAGCTGTGTAAGCCTATTCCTAATAAATCAACACCTAAATAACATGTCCAAACTAGAATAAATCCTAGAGAAGCAACAATTGCCGATTTTTCTTCTTTCCAACCCCTGTTTATTCTAGTATGTAAATAAATTGCAAATAGAATCCAAGTTATGAATGACCAAGTCTCTTTTGGATCCCAGCTCCAATAAGATCCCCATGCTTCGTTGGCCCATACTGCCCCGGAAAGTATACCTATAGTTAAAAGAGAAAATCCTAGACCAATGGAACGATAACTTAATTGGTCTAATTGGTTAATAAAGACCCATTTACGATAATTTCTAAATGAAAGGTAAAAAGTATGTTTCAATTCCTTTTTTTCTTGATCGTGTGAATACCAATTTTTATTGAAGAAAAAAGAATTATTCACATTAAGAAAAATCTTTTGATTTATTTGGGACGCAATGACCAACAAAGCTATGGATGATAGGGATCCACATAAAAGAGTTGCATAACTGAGTAATATCATACTTACATGCATCATTAACCAATGAGATTGTAAAGCGGGTACTAACATTGCAGATTGCTGCATTTTATCCGGAAGACCTAAAGTAGCAAAACCATGAGTTAACATAGCACTTGGCGCGGTGATTGCACCTAACCACCAAGCATCCTGGCCCCGTAGTTCTATAACTATATGAATCATGGAGGAAGTCCATGAAAGGAACATGAATGACTCATACAAATTACTTAACGGTAAATGTCCCGAATAGAGCGAACGGGCAACTAATACTCCCGTTATACAAATACACGTCACTATCATGCCCTTTCCTCCTGAATTACTTAGTTCTTCACTTTTATAAACTAAGGTTCCCCAATAAATAAGAGTGATCACAAAAGTAAGAGAAAAAGAGACATGAGCTGATATATGTTCTAGAGTTATAAATATCATAATAAACCCATTTATTCTTTAATATAGGATTCGTTTCGTAAGAGAAGGATCAAATCTATTGATATGTAATCAATCATATTGACATAGATCGAACAATGATAGTAATTTACTATATATAGGTACTCCATAAGTAATAGATATATATCTCATTTTTTTTTTTTTGATTAGATAGACTTAGACAAATGTAGTGTAGAGGTACAAGCACGAGATTAGAAAAATTGATATCAAAGCTATATTTTTCCATCTATATTAATAAATGGAATTAAAATGAATGAATTTTCTTTTTTTTTGTATATACGTTCTCTGTTATAAACGCATCTTGATACTTTGTATCATATCTCAAACTCAAATCGAAAAAGATTTGATGGTTAAACTAATAGAATCAAAAAGGAGCTTTCCTTTTTGTACATGAGATGTTCGTGTTCATCCTATATTCTTAAATAAATATAGGAGAATGCAAATCCTGCGGCCAGAATCTTATTTTCTTCTAAATATCTTATTCTAGAATGTATTTTTTTTTCTTTTTTTGCACTCAATGAGAATCTTGTATTTCATAAAAATTAGGTGCAATATAGTCTTTGCGCAAAGGCCACCCAATCCAACTTTCTGGCATCAATATACGTTTTAGACATGGATGACTTTCATAAAATATTCCCAACATATCATAAGATTCCCGTTCCTGGAAATTAGCACCTTTCCAAATACATAGAACAGACGGGATTCTCGGATCTTCCCTTGGGACAAGTACTTTTATACACACCTCTTCGGGTTCATCTGCATTATCCTTTATTATCGTAAGATGATATACACTAGCTAAGGAACCCCCTGGTGCTACATCATAAGCACACTGAGAACGGAGATAATTAAAACCATAAACGTATAAAGCAACGGCTATAGAGACCCAATCTTCAGATTTGATTTGTAATGTTTCTGTGCCTTGGTAATCAAAACCCAAAGGTCTATGAGCTAACTTATGCTTGGCTAGCCAAGCAGATAATCGACCTTGCATTTGATTACTATTTATTGTCAAAGTATCTGTATAAAGATTTGACATTTCTCATGGAATTTTCAAACAAAATTGATTTCCTGCTCGTTACTTTTTACTAACGATTATTCATTCGCCAGCAAACTCTCGTATTTTCAAATGTTTCAAAGGGTATGATATCTCTGAAATCGATTCAGATGTTTTGGGAGTTATCTCTAAAGTCGATTCACGAGATTCATAAGATTTATGAAAAAACTTATCCTCCTTAGTTTCAATACGAATACTGGACCCAATATTAAACTTATGCTTTCTAGTGAAATACCTCTTTCCTTGTTGAAACTCGTTTCTATCTTCAGATATTTCTTGAGCTATTTTTTCACGAAGTTTTATTATAGCATCTATAATAGCTTCTGGTTTAGGAGGACAACCTGGCAAATAGATATCCACAGGAATTAACTTATCTACTCCGCGAACGGTACTATAAGAATCTGTACTAAACATTCCTCCTGTAATAGTACAGGCTCCCATAGCAATTACATATTTTGGTTCCGGCATTTGTTCATATAATCTCACTAAAGAAGGAGCCATTTTCATGGTCACAGTTCCGGCTGTTATAAGTAGGTCGGCTTGCCTAGGACTGGATCTTGGCACCAAACCGTAACGGTCAAAATCGAATCGCGAACCTATTAATGAAGCAAATTCGATAAAACAACAACTAGTACCATAAAGGAGCGGCCATAGACTAGAAAGTCTCGCCCAATTGGACAGATCGTTTAGAGTAGTGGAAATCACTGAATTTGGAGTTGCTTGATCAAGTAAAGATGATTCTATAGGATTTATCACCGGCTTTAGATTTAGAGAATTTTCTACTCGCCTTTTATCATTCCAAAATTTGGGGGTTAAGACCATTCCAATGCTCCTTTTCTCCATGCATAAACTAAACCAACAATTAAGATAATCACGAAAATAAAAGCTTCTATAAATGTAAATAGACCTAAAATATCAAAACTCATAGCCCACGGATAGAGAAAGACTGTTTCCACATCAAAAACAACGAAAACTAAAGCAAACATATAATAGCGAATTCTAAATTGGATCCAGGTATCTCCCATTGGTTCTATACCTGATTCATAACTAGTGGCTTTCTCCGGCCCTTTACTTATTGGAGCCAAACTTTTTGAAATTGAGAATGCCAGAATCGGAATAAGACTGGATATGGATAAATATATCCAAAAAGTATCATATTCAGAAAATAGAAACATAAATAGATGATTCCTGTTTATAATAAATCAAATTCTTCTATTTGCTGTATTGTCAATTTATTAATCGCTTCTCTCCCCTCCCAAATGATTCATTATCATTTTTGATATTATCAATGTTTCGTCTGTGACTTAACACGGAAATTAATAAAAGAATATTCTGTATTTAATAATCCTAATACAGGAAATGGTTCGAACCCGTGCAGTTTGGCAGACTTCACGTTAATTCGTGTTGTAACGTGTGAATATGGGTTGATGTAAGGGAATTTTCTCTATTGAAATAAGGGAGCTTTCAGGGTCGTTTTTTCTAACGATGTAATGTGTGCTAGCAAATTAAAAAGACAACCGAGTTCGATTATAATCGATAGGTACCGATCCACCCGTGGAACATATGGAATCTTTCATAAACAAAATAATTATGTATGTGCCCACATTCCGACACGATGTCCGATCTGTTGTTCTCTATAACAGAGATATTGGGGAATAAGAGTCTGCTCTGGGTCGCAGTCGAAAGACTATTTATTCTAATTTGATTTAGAAAGAATCCCAAATTCTTTTTTCTTTTCGTATTTCCTCTTTACTTTTTCTTTAATGATTTTCTATGTAAGTCGTCGGTTCCACATTGAACCATAAAAAATTGGATGCGAGAAAGCACATAAGAGTTTTCTAATTGTATAGGGCTATACGGGCTCGAACCGTAGACCTTCTCGGTAGAACAGATCAAATTTCTTATTACCAAAATGATTTGAATTGTTCCAAGAACCCAACATGCATTTTTATTGCATTGGGCTCTTTCATTAACTGGTGGAAAAATCAGTTAGTCTGCCATTCTTTTCCGGAACAGATAATAAGATGGCTCCGTTTGCTTCAAACGAGAATTTTTCGGAAGCAATCCCAAAGTGCTTCAAAAGGTTCCCTTGACGTAGGTCTGTCATGCTTAGACATAGATTCTCCAAATGGAGTCTCTCTCACCCAAAAAGAATAATATGAGACTTCATACACCTCAAAGTTCATAGAGCGAAAAGAATTCTTTTTTGAGATCCTCGTATTGTACTCATTATGTCTGACATTGAATGTCCCCGAGATTGACCATATCAACTAGATCTATAGTTCGAATCAGAACGAACTTCATCTTTGTCATGCTATTGTTCTCCTAATTCATAGAGTAAGACTCAAATCTATTTTATGAACCGAATGAACCAAAAAACTCTTCTGAAAACCATTGGCGCACGTGTAAACGAGGTGCTCTACCTAGCTGAGCTATAGCCCTTCACAGTTTAGTCTTGAAGATATACTAATAAAATAGATCACTTTCTGTCAAGACGGATGATATTTGATTTAATCATTCGAATCCTAGTTAAGGGCATATTGTTTATATGTCTAATTATGCCTAAAATCTAGGTACGACTCTATCTAGGATAATAAATAACCTACTTAACTCAGTGGTTAGAGTATCGCTTTCATACGGCGAGAGTCATTGGTTCAAATCCAATAGTAGGTAAAACTTATTTGCTGCGATTGAGTAATAAATCGCAGCAAATAAGTTTTACTCCATTTTGAAAAAAAAAAAAAGAAATAAATTCTTTCCATTTAAATAATGATAATGAATCCATTTTTAGATCATTATCGAAGTTGAACTTTACAAAGAAAGAGATTACTAAGTAAATTGAAGTTATAACTCTAAATTATTATTGACTGATCAACTCATTACAGAGCAGTTGTGCTTTTTTAGGTTTTTTGCTAGTATTAGCAATTGGAATCAATATCCTATTTATTTTTATGAGAACCAATCCTTTTATTTTTGGGGTTTCCGCACTTGTAGAAAAGAAGGCAGGACGTATTGCTCAGATCATTGGCCCAGTACTAGATGTATCTTTCCCTCCAGGTAATATGCCTAGAATTTACAATTCCTTGATAGTTAAGGATAACGATACAACTGGTCAACCAATAAGTGTGACTTGTGAGGTACAACAATTATTAGGAAATAATAAAGTTAGAGCTGTCGCTATGAGTGCTACAGACGGTTTGATGAGAGGAATGAAAGTAATTGATACAGGAGGGCCACTTAGTGTTCCAGTTGGTGAAACTACTCTCGGGAGAATTTTTAATGTTCTTGGGGAACCCGTTGATAACTTAGGTCCTGTAGATGCTCTCACAAGATCTCCTATTCATAGATCTGCTCCCGCCTTTACACAGTTGGATACCAAATTTTCAATCTTTGAAACAGGCATTAAAGTAGTGGATCTTTTAGCTCCTTATCGCCGTGGGGGGAAAATTGGATTATTCGGGGGAGCTGGAGTGGGTAAAACAGTGTTGATTATGGAATTAATCAACAACATTGCTAAGGCTCATGGAGGGGTTTCTGTGTTTGGTGGAGTAGGAGAACGTACCCGTGAAGGAAATGATCTTTACAAGGAAATGAAAGAATCGGGAGTCATTAATGAACAAAATATATCCGAATCCAAAGTAGCTCTGGTCTATGGTCAGATGAATGAACCACCAGGAGCTCGTATGAGAGTAGGTTTAACTGCTTTAACTATGGCTGAATATTTCCGAGATGTCAATAAACAAGATGTACTTCTATTTATTGACAATATCTTCCGCTTTGTCCAAGCAGGATCAGAGGTATCCGCATTATTAGGCAGAATGCCTTCCGCAGTGGGTTATCAGCCCACTCTTAGCACGGAAATGGGTTCTTTACAAGAGAGAATAACTTCTACGAAAGAAGGATCTATAACCTCCATTCAAGCAGTTTATGTACCTGCAGATGACTTGACTGATCCCGCTCCTGCTACAACATTTGCACATTTAGATGCTACTACTGTACTATCGAGAGGATTAGCTGCCAAAGGCATCTATCCAGCGGTAGATCCGCTGGATTCCACGTCAACTATGCTCCAACCTTCGATCGTAGGCGAACAACATTATGAAACTGCGCAAGGAGTTAAACAAACTTTGCAACGTTATAAGGAACTTCAAGATATTATAGCTATTCTTGGATTAGATGAATTATCAGAAGATGATCGTTTACTTGTAGCAAGAGCAAGAAAAATTGAACGGTTTTTGTCACAACCCTTTTTTGTAGCAGAGGTATTCACCGGTTCCCCCGGTAAATATGTTAGTCTAATAGAGACAATTAGAGGTTTTCAAATGATCCTTTCCGGAGAATTAGATGGTCTACCCGAACAGTCTTTTTATTTGGTGGGTAACATTGATGAAGCTACCGCAAAGGCTATGAACTTAAAATAAAAAAAAAAAAAAAATGAACCTAAATCTTCGTGTACTCACTCCCAATCGAGTTGTTTGGGATTCAGAAGTTCAAGAAATAATACTCGCTACCAATAGTGGTCAAATGGGTGTATTACCCAACCATATTGCAATGATAACAGCTTTGGATATAGGAGTCATGAAAATACGACTCAATGCCCAGTGGTCCACTATGGCTTTGATGGGTGGTTTTGCCAAGATAGACAATAATGAAATCACATTATTGGTAAATAATGCAGAAAGAGGTATTGATATTGATCTTCAAGAGGCTCAGGAAAATTTTAGATTAGCGAAAGCCGATCGTGCGCGAGCTGAAGGCAAGAGACAAGCAATCGAGGCTGATGTGGATCTCAAAAGAGCTAGAACACGACTAGAGGCTGCTGATGCAATTTTGTTGAGATAAAGAAAGATTTTGTTCTATTTGCTATTGGCTATCTCGCGTTTAGAATGTTGAATAGTCGGCACTTTGAATTAGATTTGAAATTGAATGAATTCAATATAATATTCTTATGTTAAAAAGTCTTTAACTGTCTGAGCCAATAACTAGGCACATTTCCACCTATGCCCATGCCGCCTGCTATTGCAATTTTTGATTTTTCATTTTCTTCTTCGCCTAAATAAATCTATGTTATATTTCACTATTAAATATAAAAGAAATTGGAATTGCGGAAGGTCAATCGACCTATGAAATTGAGTTGCATCATACATACATAACATGATACAATATCACTTGAAAGAAAAGACTTTTTGACAATAGAGGCTACAAAATGAGTATTTTGTACTTTCTTTTGAATACAAAAGTGATTCTTTACGTTCGACACCCAGGTCGAGTAGACCTCGTTCTTGTAAGAGCTATTAACCAATAAATCATAGGGAGGGACTTATTTATGTCACCAAAAACAGAGACTAAAGCAAGTGTCGGATTCAAAGCGGGTGTTAAAGATTACAGATTAACTTATTATACTCCGGAATATCAGACGAAAGATACTGATATCTTGGCAGCATTCCGAGTCACTCCTCAACCTGGAGTGCCCCCCGAAGAAGCGGGGGCAGCAGTAGCTGCTGAATCTTCCACTGGTACGTGGACCACTGTTTGGACCGATGGACTTACCAGTCTTGATCGCTACAAGGGGCGATGCTATGATATTGAACCCGTTCCTGGAGAGGAAACTCAATTTATTGCCTATGTAGCTTACCCTTTAGATCTTTTTGAAGAAGGCTCTGTGACTAACCTGTTTACTTCTATTGTAGGTAATGTATTTGGATTCAAAGCTTTACGGGCTCTACGTCTGGAAGATTTACGAATTCCTCCTGCTTATTCAAAAACTTTTCAAGGCCCACCACATGGTATTCAAGTAGAAAGAGATAAATTAAACAAATATGGTCGTCCTTTGTTGGGATGTACTATCAAACCAAAATTGGGTCTATCTGCCAAGAATTATGGTAGAGCGGTTTATGAATGTCTCCGTGGTGGACTTGATTTTACCAAGGATGATGAAAACGTGAATTCCCAACCATTTATGCGCTGGAGAGATCGTTTCTGCTTTTGTGCAGAAGCACTTTATAAAGCTCAGGCTGAGACGGGTGAGATTAAGGGACATTACCTGAATGCGACTGCAGGGACATGTGAAGAAATGATGAAAAGAGCAGTATTCGCCAGAGAATTGGGAGTTCCTATAGTCATGCATGACTATCTGACTGGAGGTTTTACGGCAAATACTTCGTTGGCTCATTATTGCCGAGATAACGGCCTACTTCTTCACATTCACCGCGCAATGCACGCAGTTATTGACAGACAAAGAAATCATGGTATGCACTTCCGTGTACTGGCTAAAGCACTACGTATGTCTGGTGGAGATCATATTCATGCTGGTACTGTAGTAGGTAAACTTGAAGGAGAACGAGAAGTAACTTTGGGTTTTGTTGATCTATTGCGTGATGATTTTATTGAAAAAGACCGAAGTCGCGGTATTTATTTCACTCAGGATTGGGTCTCTATGCCGGGTGTTCTGCCTGTAGCTTCAGGAGGTATTCACGTTTGGCATATGCCTGCTCTGACCGAGATCTTTGGAGATGATTCCGTATTACAGTTTGGTGGAGGGACTTTGGGGCACCCTTGGGGAAATGCACCTGGTGCGGTGGCTAATCGGGTCGCTTTAGAAGCTTGTGTACAAGCTCGTAATGAAGGACGTGATCTTGCGCGTGAAGGTAATCAAGTGATCCGCGAAGCTACTAAATGGAGTCCTGAACTAGCTGCCGCTTGTGAAATATGGAAGGAAATCAAATTTGAATTTGATACGATTGATCGCTTGTAATCGAGTGACTTTCGTCTGTTTGGTCCCTTAATCGAAGCGAACTCGGCCCAATCTTTTCTTTTAAGATTGAGCCGAATACCGAATGGATGGGAATAGATAATTCGGCTAGAGGTAAGGTATTGACCTATTTTCTAATAGAGAAATCTATTTTCTGGATTACTCGATGGGGTCGGTGGATCGGTAGATCCAGGCCCGGGGGGCAAGGGCTATTCTAGCTCGCACCCAAAGTGCGCTAAAGTATGATGGTTTGTATTTGTGTCTGTTAAAAGTTGTACATTAATAATATATAGAAAAAATATAGGAAAATGTGTGAAGAAGACAAAGATTCTGAGAAAATGTGTGAAGAAGACAAAGATTCTGAGAAAATGTGTGAAGAAGACAAAGATTCTGAACATATCAACGAAACAAAACCCGTAGAACACAGATTGAAAACGGAACGTTTTAAACATTTGTGGTTTATGTGCGAGAATTGTGAGACCTTTATATATAAGAAACTTTTTTTAGAACAAAAGGGTGTTTGTGAGGAATGCGGGGCAACGCTACAGATGACTAGTTCAGAACGAATTGAATTATTAATTGATAATGGCACTTGGTGGCCTATGGACATGAATTTTTCTAGTATAGATGTTTTAGAGAAACAGCATACGACGTTTGACATTAAAATGGTTCAAAGGGTCTCAACTTTATTGTACAAAGTAATTTATGACAAATATTTTGACTTTGAGTTTTTTCACGAAAAAAATGGATTGAAAACATTAGTAAGATACAATATTACTCTTGTTAATATCGTTAAGGTTGTATTAGGAAAGAAATTCATAAAATATTTGAATTTGAATTCAAAGGAAACTATTAAGATACTACAAAATATTCTTGATACAGGTTTGAAAACAGTTCAATTTGTACTTTTTGAAATACATAAAAAAATAACAGATGAATTGCAGCGGTTTGCGCTTTTAGATACAGATACAGAAACAGCATTGAAAGATGAACAACAACTTATACGGTTTATGCATATTTTAAATAGAGATACATCATTTGAAAATGATGAACTTATATCTCTTTTGTCAATAGATGTTGTGAAAGAATTTATAGATGCAGCATTTGATGAAAATGATCAACCTATAAATTCTTTTTTTGCTATAACAAAAAATTATATTCAACCTATACAAACTGTAATTGATTTGCTTCAACTTCAAAATTGCCTAAATTTGAGCTTACTAATTAAATTAAATAAACAATTATCCAACTTAAAAGAACAATTACTATCACAAGATAAGTTCTTGAAAGTAGCGGCGGTAAACTTAGTGAAAATGGAACTTTCTTTTCCGGAAGAGAAAAGAAAAGCAAGGAAAAGAAAAAAACGATTTCCTTTTTATCCAGGAAATGATCCAGAGACAAATTACTTTTTATGGCTGCGAAAACATATTGCAATCTGCTTGATGGAAAAATATTTGGTATTGACAAAATTCAAAGATTGGTTTAAAATGAATTGTTGTGGTTTACTCAAAGGAGAAGAATTCTATCGATTCGGTTCCAATATTCTAGTAGAATACGTGAAAAAACAAGATCGCTATGAGTGTTATAATATTATTGATCATATCATGCATGATGATTTTTTATATAGTGAAACACGTGTTGAATTATTTAGACAAATAGAAAATATATATAATAACGAAAAAAATTGTGACAATAATTTATTCTTGTGTACTGAAGATACTGAGTTAATTTATCTCTATTTACTAGAGATAATGAAAAACTTTGCTACATTAGCACTAGATAGCAAAGAAAAATTTTGTAAGAAAAAGAAAGAAGAAGAAGAAAGTGATATAGAAGATACTGAAGATACTGAGGATATTGAAGAAGAATATCCTTTAACTTATGATTCTTTAACTAAAGAGGAAAAAGAATATGTTGACGCTGGCGTAAACCTAGTTAAAAAAACACTTCTTAAGCTAAGAAACGAGGAATTTCTAGACACAGAAACCGAAGAACAGTGTTATGATGATTATAATACTTCCTATCAAAAAGAAACAGGTTTACCCGACGCTATTCAAACAGGCATAGGTAAAATAAATGGTCTTCCTGTCGCACTCGGGGTTATGGATTTTCAGTTCATGGGAGGCAGTATGGGATCGGTAGTGGGCGAAAAAATAACTCGTTTAATACAGTATGCTACTGAGCATCTTCTTCCAGTAATTCTCGTATGTGCTTCTGGCGGAGCGCGTATGCAAGAAGGAAGTTTTAGTTTAATGCAAATGAATAAGATAGCTGCTGTGTTGCATACACATCAAAAGGAGAAAAATTTGCTATATATTTCAGTTCTTACATCTCCTACGACTGGTGGAGTCACTGCTAGCTTTGGTATGTTGGCTAATGTCACGATTGTCGAGCCAAATGCATACATTGCATTTGCGGGTAAAAGAGTTATTGAACAGACATTAAACCAGATAGTAGATGACGAAGATCAAATATCTGATTCTTTATTTGATTTTGGAATGTTTGATAGCATGGTTCCACGAGCTCTTTTAAAAAATGTTGTCAGCGAAATAATTGAATTATACATGCCGACTGGGTTATAAATAATAAGAAGGTGACATGTAGGATAAAATGAATATGTAATGGTTGAATGATAAATATGTCAAAGGGTCTAAAAATAAACTTATATAAGCTAAGAATCTAAATAAACTTATATACAATATAAGAATCTAAATAAACTTATATTACAATAGTAACAGAGCTGAAAAGTTAGGAAATTAAGGTAAAAAGAGAAAAACAGAAAGAAATTTTCATTGTTTTATATTATTTGAAATATTTCTCTTGTTCCATATTATTCTCAAAACAATGACACTTTTTCTTTTTTTGTTAGATGTTCGATTTGTATCTAACAAATATGGTTATGAATCACCAAAACCAGTCATGCCAATATTCAGTAACATATAAACAATGAAAAAAGTAAATATGTTGAAAATCTTCATCCTTAATATAGCCTTCCATTCTATAATTAGATGGCTATCGGGCCCATAAAAAAGGCCCTCCATTAGTTAGTCATGAGTCCTTTTCTGGTCCTCTAACCTCGTCGGATTGAAACTTTCTGTTATATGCCATTACATAATGCTATGTAATGGCGTATAACAGAAAAATTATTGTTATTAGACGGTTCAAACCGTCTATGGAGTATTGGGGTCTATGATTACATGATTACAAATATGAATTGAACATAATTCAATTCATTCAATAGTTTGAATATGAATCTAACGGACTATGTGGATATTCGCATTGAATATAATTCATTCAAGAGTTTGAATATGAATCTAACATTTTTATATTATTATTGAATATGGTAGAAAGAGATTCTCTCTCTATTCTATACTATATTATAGAGAGAAGTGATAATATTTGGATCTATAGTATCAAATTTCAAAAATAAAATGGTCGAAATGGTAGAAAGAATATAATTCTATATATTAATAAGGGATGGATACAATCTTTTTGTATAGTATCAAATTGAACAAATAATACTCAATTTCAAAAATAAAATGGTATAAATAATATACGTATAAATGATATGATTATGTATAAATCAAAATAATATACGTATAAATGATATGATCATGTATAAATGATATGATTCTGTATAAATGATATGATTATGTATAAATCAAAATAATATACGTATAAATGATATGATCATGTATAAATGATATGATTATGTATAAATAGAAATAATATACGTATAAATGATATGATCATGTATAAATGATATGATTCTGTATAAATGATATGATTATGTATAAATAGAAATAATATACGTATAAATGATATGATCATGTATAAATGATATGATTCTGTATAAATGATATGATTATGTATAAATCAAAATAATATACGTATAAATGATATGATCATGTATAAATGATATGATTATGTATAAATAGAAATAATATACGTATAAATGATATGATCATGTATAAATGATATGATTCTGTATAAATGATATGATTATGTATAAATCAAAATAATATACGTATAAATGATATGATCATGTATAAATGATATGATCATGTATAAATAGAAATAATATATGTATAAATGATATGATTATGTATAAATAGAAATAATATGATTCTATATATATAGATATATAATATTCTGATCTATAGTCTCAAATTGAACAATATATAAATAGTAGAAAGAATATGATTCTTATAAATATAAATAGGAGGGGGAAGATGATTATATATACTAGGAAGGAAAAAATTATGTCATATGTCATGAGCTTGAACTTAACAAGCATCCTTAAAGTTCCATATCTCGGGGATGATCTAGCGGATGAGAAAAAACAAGAAGAAGAAGAACAAAAAGAACAACAACAAGAACAACAACAACAAGAACAACAACAAGAAGAAGAAGAACAAGAAGTAATAAACAATAATTCAAATCAAAAATCAAAATTAAATAAAGGAGGTATTTAATATGATTACAGAAATATACTATATATTAGTACCGTGGATTCAGAGGTCTGCTCCAGTTCTACTATTTGGCGTTTATTATGGCTTTTTATCAACGTTGCCAATTGGTCCAGCTCAAATGTATTATGTCCGAGCGATGTTGATTCAAAACAAAGTCGTCGACAACAGGAAAATTGTCCCTACGGGAAAATTGATCCTTGGTGGTTCTTTTGTGGCACAACTCGTGGTCTTCTCATCCATTTATCTTGGCCCTATTTATGCGAGCATTTGGAAACCTCACGTAATGACAATCATGCTTGTTCCCGTTCTATTATTTCTTATTTTTCAAACAAGTTTGATTCGGAAATACCCTTGGATTCAAAATCCGGCAATAGAGTTTTTGATTGGAGTCGCTTTACAGCTGCTGAACCCGGCCCTTTTCGGTAAATCTGTGTATACTCGGTTAACCAATATGATGCTATTCAGGTATAGTGGAAGCTATATATTTCTGCTGAGTACCGCAGCCGGATGGTTGAGCGGACAAATTCTTTTTGTCAAAATGACGAAAATTTTTTGTTCACGCGTAGAAAATGATGTTCCCTTAAAAGCGAATCGAAAACGGGAACTTTTCGCCTTCAGTTTTCAAATTATTTTTTTCGCTTATGCCATGCTCACATGCTACGGGAGGAATCCTTCTTTCATCGCTACTAAGTGGAATGATTCAAGATCGTTCATTCAGGGTCCTCGAGAAGAGTTAGAAGAGGTATCGCTAGATTTATCCGATAAGAAAAAATCTTTTAGGGAAGGTTTCAAAATACCTAAGAAAAAAAAAAGGCATAAGTCTCAAACTAAAGCTGCTATTAATATGAAAAAAAATCAAGTTAATAAGCCGCCCATTCCTCTGTCTCCTTCTTATAGAACATTAGTGAGAATTCTATCTTTAGAAGATCTCAAATTGGATACTGAGACAGATTCGACTTTAGCATCTTTTCTAATAAAAAGATGGCCATTAATCTTTTTTGATTCTAATCGGTTTAACCAACCCCTACGATACGTTAGTATAGGGGATTTTATTCTTCGTGGCCCTGTGAAGAGCCAAGTTGCTGAATATTTCTTCGATGTTTGTCTCAGTGATGGCGATGAAAGAATTTCTTTCACAGCTCCGCCAAGTATGTCTTTCTTTGCCAAAATGGCAAACTTGGGCGATCAAAGTCTTGATTCAAATCAGGATAACCTTGATGAATGGATAGTGAGAAAATCGGAGAGGAAATCTTATTTAGGCGAAGAGCTTGAAAATAGGGTGAGAGCTCTAAGCAATGGATCTCCTATTGTAGATATTCTTGAAAAAAAAATGAGATTTTCTCGAACAAAAGAAGGGAAGTACCTTTCAGAAGTTCATGATCCTTTACTCAGCGGGCCATTCCGTGGGTCGATGAATCAATTTAAATCACCTTGGATGATCCATTCAGAGGATTATTTGAAAGAGCAAAAATATTTGAAAGAGCAAAAAAAAAAACTGTCGCAATGTAAGAACCGTGATTCTACCAACCGGCCTTTTCGAATTTCCTTAATTCCACCAGAAAATAAAAATAGAATCGTTCAACCACGAATAAAAATGATTTCCAAATGGTGGATAGATAAAATTCATATGTTCTTATTAGAGGAACAGAATAAAAAAAAATGGTTGGATGAATCTACTTTGGAAGATTTAAAGTCAAGATATGAGAAAATCTATCCTAAAAATTTATCTTCATTGGAACATGTTTTCAAAACATTGGTCCCGGCGCCTTTAAATGCAAGAATAGAAGAAGGTATTGCTTCTTGCGATAAAAAATTACTAACACATTATTTGTTGCATATTTTTCTTGAAACTACAGGTCTCAAGTGGGAATTACTTCTTAGTGTTCTTCCTACCGAGCAGGCTTTGCTTTATGAGCGATTTTTTTTTATAAATTTGAAAGAATTCTCAAATTCTGAAGTCTCTATGGATATTAAGATATCGCAGAAGGATATTCTGAAAGATTTGGTAGAGATTTCAAAAGAGGGCCTGCCTTCTAAGAAGAAACGTACTAAGAAGAAAAAGAATAAGAACAATAAATCAAATTTTGATCAAGATTTATTTGAAAAAAAACAATTTGATCAAGATATGAAAGATTTTACAAATTTCTATGAACTTTATCTTATTTATAATAAGTTTATGGAAAAGGAAAAAATCCGTGTTGATGATGATGAACCTCGAATCCGAGATTTTAACAGGTTTATTGTTCCTAAATTGCCCTCCACCCTAATATCTGGAGTTCACGACCCTCTAGCTGTCAAAGATTGTCTCGAAACTCGTCCAAAAAAAGCTCGACAATTAATCATTATAAGGCCCTTTGACAAAATAAAAGAGTTACAAAAGAAGAAAAAAGACAAAAAAAAAGGATTCTTTCAACCTTTCAAAAAACTTGAACAAGAAAGAACTCCTGAACAAGAAGAAACTCTTGAAGCGGACAAGGGGGGGGACGAAGAAGAAGATCTTGTATTTAAAGATATATATGTCTTTAGTTACCCCTATGAAGGGGATTTTCGTCGAGATTTAGTAAAGGGAGCTGTCCGTTTTCAACGACGAAAAGTTTCAGCGATCAACCATTGGATAGCGAGACCAGAGTCGATTCTTTTCGGGAGACTTAGATCAATGACTCAAAAGCCAGGGGGGATGACTACTCAAAAGTCACATCACAAACCTTTTCCTAAGAAGGAAGTCAAAGAGAAGACAAAAATGAAAAAAACTTCAAGATCTTTAAGAATGTACGAAAAATTTTTAGAGAGACGTGAAAGGAGAAAAGAAGAACGTCGCCGTCGAACACAGCAAACCTTCGACGGAGAAGTGATTCACTATGTCAGAGCTGCTCTCTTGTTCACTCATACGTATTTAAGGAAAAGATTGTATTTCCCTATTTTGATAATAGCTAAAAATATTGGTCGTACTTTATTATTTCAGGTCCCCGAATGGGAGCAGGATTGGTCCAACTTGCAAAAGGAAGCATATCTCAAATGTAATTATGATGGATATGAACTGACGGACCCGGATGTCCCGAAGAAGTTCATAAAAGATTATATCAAAGAGGGTATTCAAATCAAGATTGTATATCCTTTTCGCTTGAGACCTTGGTATGAATCTAACTCTACTGAGATTGACCAAAAAACAACTGGTTTCTTAACCATATATGGGACAGAAATTGACTTACCTTTCGGTAATCCCCCAAAAGTGCCTTCTTTTTGGAAACCTATTCGCGAATGTATTTGGAATTACACGTCCGATCGGGCAAAACCTATTATCGAACCTATTCGCCAATTGATAATTATTATCAAACCTATTATCGAACCGATCCGCCAATTGATAAATAAGAAAATTAAGACAGAGATCAAGATAGATACTCGGACAGAAATCAGAATGATTCGGACTAAGCCTACGTCTAATATTAAATTTTCTTTAGAGGTCGTACAAGATGAACCATCTTCAATCCAGATGGAAAAAAATTGGGATCTTCTAGATCCAGCTTATTGGACAACCACAATGAATGATCGAATCAACCAAATGAATGAAGAGTATCTCTTCAATCTAGATATTTATAATAAATTGAAAACTGATTTTAAACAGATAATGGATCAACCTTCTCCTGACATAAAATCTAGATTGAAAAAAGAGTGGACTCGAATCAAAATTTGGCGTTCGCTTTTCCAAAAGAAAACTATTCGATTCATTAAGAAGAAATTGCCATATTTTATGAAAGTTATTCATTTTAGGGTGAAATTAATACTTATTGATCTCAAAATAAGTATGTTCAATATGATCGAATCCAATTTGGAATTTTGCATGCAATTGAGTAGAAGTATTGAAGCAATTAAAAAAATATTCAATAGCAATGACCCAATTAGCAAAAACGCCGAATCCAAATGCCAAGGAAAAGAAATTTCCCAGGCATATGTATTTCACAAAATATGGCGAGAAATAAGAAATATGAAGGGATTCTATGCGAGGGATTTATTAGAATCAAGAACATCGTCTCCTTTTATAAAAAAGAATGTTAAAGAATTTTTGCATTCGCAAGGGCTATTGGATTGCAAGCATCCTCGAGAGTTAACGGCTAACCATTGGAAGCAATGGTTAAAATGGTGTGCTGGCTATAGAATAGCCCCGCACAAAAAGAAAAGAAATAGTATTGGCAACCGGTTGGGATGGAGTGAATTTGCATCGTTTTTGGGAGAGAAGCGCTTTGCATCTTTTCTAACCCGACTCAAGAATCGGATCAAACGTCACAGATATGATCTTTTAGCGTATAGTTATCTGGATCATATGAAAGAGGATAATCACGGACCCGCAATTCAATATATACCGGAACCAGATTATCAAGCTATTACTAATTTTCAGAATCCCGGTTCTTGCAAGAAGAAGAAGAAGAAAATTTCTTCCAAAAAGAAAAATGTCGATTTTTTCTCGGCAACTAAGGCAAAATATTACAAAAAAAGTCGATATTACAAATGGCAATTCTGGTTGTTCCCAAATCTTAGAAAAAAAATCAAAAATGCAAACAAACTTGGTGACGTTTTTCCCCCGGATATCATAAGAAGACAAATTGAACAAATGTGGGAATTTCGAGAGATTCAAGTACCAAAAGAGTTTGATGTTGATGCTTTTGTAATAGAAAGTCTTCGAAAGAAAGAAGAGGAAAGGCGAAGCAAACTCGCTGCCCTCGAAGAAATTAGGGAGGCGCGCAGAAAGCGTAAAGAAGAAAGGCTCAAGACAAGAGAGGAACGGCGCAAAAAATTGGAGTCGGCAACTTCTCCAGAAGAAGTAAATAGATTGAGAAGGGCATTTAAAGGAGAAGATGACCAAAACAAGAAAAAGAGAATGCGGGAATCAAGGCAAAGATTTATCAAGCAACAGAGAGCTAGACAACTAGCAAAAATAGCTGCACAAAAAGCTGAACAGCTCAGAAGGGAAGAAAGGAGACGCAAATTGGAAGAATTACGTCGAAAAAATAAATATTCGAACAAAAAGAGGAGAGATCTTCTAGTTCGAGATTTCTATAATATTTATTATCCAAAAAAAAATATTGATAAAATCAATACAGAAAAAGAAGAAGTCCGAATAGCAATAAAGGAAATCATTTTGAAACAAGATGCTAAGAAAGCATCACAAGGTGATAGGAAGGCATGGGACCGAGTTAAATCAAAATTGGATGATGAAAAAAACAAAAACAAAAAAGTAAAAGTACCATCCGAAACCAAGACCAAACCCAAGAAAGCCGATAAACAAGTACAAGATCCCAGAATTGCCAGAACTGAATATCTGAAAGAACAGAAACGCTTTCAACGGGAGGCAAAACGTCTTGCAAGGGAGGCAGAATTAAAAGAGGAGATGAGACTCAGGGGAATGGACCCCGAAAAAGAATTGGTAAAAGAAAAATTAGCGTATCGAGAAATGGCCAAAAATATTCGTAGGTGGAGAACCAAATTCGAGCTCGAAAAACTGCCATTAGCTCGTTGGGCTTCCAAGTTCAAAAATGCGTCTCGTTTCTTTGATAAGAAAAAATTAGGCGACGATGCTGCTGTAGCCGACTTACTTTTCCCATATGCGGAAAATGGGGATCTTGACTTGGGATTATTGGAAACTGTATTGTATCTCAAAAGTTGCTTCCCGAAAGAAAATGATTTGCTTAGAGTTTTTGCCGAGGCAACCCGAAGATCTATGCCATTTGTACCGGGGTACTTTAATGACCGATTCTTTGTATATAAAATTGCAAGTCTTTTCTTAAAACTAAAAAAGAAAAAAATTGATGTAAATCTTTTTGATAGATCTCAACGACGAAGAAAAGTACATCGTATTGAGGATCTAAATGAAAAAATTTCAAGTTCTTTCATTTTCGAAGATGTTTTTCTTCCAAGACGTCGTAGGGAATTTCGAATTTTGAATCTTTTGAATCTGGAAAATCATTTAGATGAAAGTGTAAGATTCAATAGTAAAGAGATACCAAATGACCAAGGTCTGATGAAAAAAAGCGAGCCTCTGATCGTCGATACAAGACAAAAGATAAGACGTTTTCTTTGGCCTCGTTATCGATTAGAAGATCTTATTTGCATGAATAGATTTTGGTGGAATACCAATAATGGTAGTCGATCTGTTATGTTGAGGGTACGTATGTATCCCAAAATAGATCATTGGGAACATATTCAAAATAGTTTGTATTTTATAAGACACAGTTTTATTTCGATAAAAGAGATTCTTCAAAATTTTGGAAATCATACCAAAAGTTTCTTGGGTACGAAACATTCGCCGGTTGCTGGACGAAATGAAGCTATAAATGAGGTAAAGCTCAAAAAAGAAGACTCTTTTTGTAGCATAAGTTCATCTCTTCCTTCTGACCGCTCCCCGTACAATGAGTTTCTTACGCTAGTTAGAAGAATAATAAGTTTGCTTAGAGATTCCATTATGGAATGGATAGGTTCCCTTTTCTCTAAACTGAGAGATTTTCTTATCAGACGGATGAGTTCGTTGAGAGATTTTCTTATCAGACGGATGAGTTCGTTGAGAGATTTTCTTATCAGACGGATGAGTTCGTTGAGAGATTTTCTTATCAGACGGATGAGTTCGTTGAGAGATTTTCTTATCAGACGGATGAGTTCGTTGAGAGATTTTCTTATCAAATCGATGAAAGAACTTTTCTCTAAACTGAGAGATTTTCTTATCAAATCGATGAGAGAACTTTTCTCTAAACTGAGAGATTTTCTTATCAAATCGATGAGAGAATTTTTTTCGAAACTTAGACTTGAACTTCAAAAAGTTCTAAATCCCCTTAAAAAGAAACTGAGAAAATTGATAGATCCGCTTAAGTTGGAAACTAAACTTATCAACTTTAGAAGTTTCCTAAGAAACCTTCTAAATGAAATCAGAGTGAAACTTATCAATTTTCTCAGTTTCCTAAGAGATATTATAGGCGGACTATTAGTTAAGCTAGAAAGACCTAGACCTTTAAGTCGTTGGGAGAAAACGCGTAACTTTTATAACAAATATATTCGTCCAATATGGTTTTTCTTAGAACTTTTTTCCTTATTTAGAAGATAAAAATTAGCCGCGATCTTGTTTACCATGGGATGGGTTTTGGAGCAGCAGGATTTGAACCTAGGACCTCCACCATCCCCAGGTGGCACGCTACCAAACTGCGTGCTACTCCGTTATAACGACCAACATCGGATTTCTGTATCTATTTAACGTCGGATATTGAATAGAGAAAAAAACTCTTTTTGCATTGACAATCTCGGAAAAATAGTCTAATATATCTAAATATTATATATATAAATATATTTAGATATATTAGAACAATACCAAGCCGCCATGGTGAAATTGGTAGACACGCTGCTCTTAGGAAGCAGTGCTAGAGCATCTCGGTTCGAATCCGAGTGGCGGCATTATTGTTAATAAGATACTATGGGTTAGTATCCCTTCCATATAATTTCCATAAAAGAATGTTTTCGTGAGAGAAATGACTCTGATATTCATATAATCATGGGGAAATTTGAAATAATTTCTATAATCATTTCAAATCTCCCGTGAGAAAAAATCAACTATTAGTTATCGCTCAAATCCACAAATAGCATTCAAAATAATATGAATTTGAATGAATTTTGATCTTTTTCCTTTTTCTATATGTCTCTATTTTGAGAATTCAAATCAAATTAGATAGATTGAATTATCTGAAATAGTTCGATCGAGAATTACTGAAATTGAAACTTATTATTTCTTGACCAAAGTGGTTCGACCCAAGTCTTCTAAATTTTTCTGACGACGTAGAGGTCGGGTAACCAATTCAAGTACATCTCTTGCATTGGCAAACCCATGAATCTGCGCAAAAGTAAATTCAACTGACCATTTAGTACTAATTCCTCTTGCTTCTAGCGGGTTAGCATGAGCCATTCCTGTGATAGCTAAATCGGGTTGTAATTCGCGTATACGTCGTATTTGATTCGAATTATCCGGTTTCTCCACAATTCGTGGTATTGGTACACACATCTTTATACATGTATTTTGTAAAAGTGATAATTCAGCAGCTTGATATCGTTTATCCATATATGGAATGCCAATTTCATGAACAATCATTCCACATCTGATTAAGAATCTTGCTAGAGAGACTTCTAGTAGATTATCTCCCATGAAAAAGACAGATTTACCATGTACCAAATCAAGATAATCCTTTAAACCTTCCCATATTCGTTCCTCCCTTTCCTCCAAACCTTGGGGTTCAACACCAAATACAGGACAAATCTTTTCAATCCAAGCACGCGTTCCGTCTGGACCGATAGGAAAAGGAGCTCCAATTAATTGACATTTTTCGCGTCTTATCAAAGTTGTCGCTGTCCGACTCAAAAATGGGTGAACACCACAAACATAAACTCCATCACCCAATGATGGAAGATCGGTATATTTTTGAGCAGGTAACCAACCTGATACCTTGATGGATTGACGTTTTAATTCTAAATTGAGTTGAGAAGCGACGTTGGACGGCAAAGATCCAAAAAGAACTAAGGAAGGATGATTTGCATATTCAACCAATTCCTCTTTTTTTCTAGAATGAAAAGTCAAAAAATTTTGACTAGTTTCTTTTCGTTCACGAACGGAGAATTCCGGTTCTGGACAACGATGTGCCATCGCAGCTAACACAGTATCTTCTCCTTGAGTAAAGGCATAATCGAGTCCATTCGCTCTTGCCACTAGAATTGGGATTCCAATTTCCCATTCTAGTTTGGGTGCCATACCTTCCAAATCCATTTTGATTATCTCTGTAGTACAAGTACCTATCCATATGATCACGCTAGGGTCTCTATCTTTTCTTATTCGAATACAAAGCTTTTTTAATCCTTCATAATCATTCAATTGAGCCGATATATCTCCTTCTTCCAATTCTGCCATTGCATAGCGAGGTTCTGCAAAAATCATTACTCCAAGTGCATTTTGCAGAAAATAACCGCATGTCTTTGTACCCACAACTAAAAAGAAACTATCTTCGATCTTTTGATATAACCAAGATACACAGCTAATTGGACAAAAAGTATGATAATTACCTGTCTCACATTCGACAGTGAGAGTTTCATCAATTTTCACTGACATAAATGATTATAACTATGTTGATTAAATCGTCGTAAATCCAAGTAAATTTTCCTTATTATTTTGATGTTTCCCCTCATCAATAGGATTGAGATAAAGGTCAGAGAGTAGATTGAATAATTCCCGATCTGGAATCTCCTTTGGCACAATACCTTCTGGTTGGGACAATATTTGATCCGCTATGTCTAAATAATATTCACATACATAGTTAAGAGATGGTTCGGATCCAACCATTTCAAATAAGGTTTTCCCTTTGACCCTCGAAACTCGAATATCTTCAATAAGAGGTAAGACTTCTATTACGGGCATTGGGCAGGCTTCTACATATTGATTGATAAGATCTCTTTTAGATGTGCGATTTCCAACCAAACCTGCTAATCGCAGTGGATGTGTACGAGCTTTTTCCCTGATAGAAGCAGTAATACGATTAGCTGCAAATAATGCATCAAACCCATTATCTGTAATAATGAGACAGTAATCTGCATAGTTCAACGGAGCAGCAAAACCTCCGCAAACCACGTCACCCAATACATCAAATAATATTATATCATATTCGTAAAATGCATTTAATTCTTTTAACAATTTCACAGTCTCTCCTACCACATATCCCCCGCATCCAGCACCTGCAGGTGGCCCCCCAGCTTCCACACAATCTACCCCTCCATAACCTTTATGAATGACATCTTCGGACCAAATATCCTCATAATGATAATCTTTGGACTGCAAAGTATCTATAATTGTAGGTATCAAAAATCCTGTCAGAGTAAAAGTACTATCATGTTTGGGATCACATCCAATCTGTAACACTTTTTCACCACGTCTAGCTAGGGCAATTGAAATATTACAACTAGTGGTTGATTTACCGATTCCGCCTTTTCCATAAACTGCTATTTTCATCTTTTGATCTCCTTTTATTTCTTTTTTATCTTCCGAACTTGTTATTCGTTTTATCTAATTTTGAGTTGAACTTTGCCTTATTTATAAATTGAATTGTAGTTGTTTGACATTGTTTTTTTTTTTTTTTTAGCTTAGCTCCCTCACCCTCATTTTATCCTGAGTAAATGGAGGAAGCCAAGCAAAGAATCCTTCATTCCCAAATAAATTATCGTTATTTCAATCAATAAATTGAAATCACCAAAGAAATCTTATCATCGATTCAGTTTTTTCTTTTTTCATAATCAAATATTTTCTTCTTATATTTTGTTATATGTATGTAATAACATACATACACAAATGTATCGTCAACCACTCATCATTTGATTCATTATAGAAAATCACAATGAATTGAATCCGGTCGATTTTTTTACCGGGCGAACGACGGGGATCGAACCCGCGCGTGGTGGATTCACAATCCACTGCCTTGGAACCACTTGGCTACGTCCGCCCCAAACTAATTGGCAGTCTCTGTCTACGGTCATTCCATTTCAAGAATGGTTCTAAGCCCCGAAAATGAACTAATAATGAAACTATTATATTATTAGTTAATAACTTGTTGCAAGATTCAACAATCTTGTAATGCAACTCTCGAACAAGTTATTGACGTTTTGTTTATTGAAACAATAATAGTTTTGGATATTTAATTTAAGATCTGAGCCAATACTTATTATTAGATTAGATATTATGCATCCATGGCTGAATGGTAAAAGCACCCAACTCATAATTGGTAAGTCGCGGGTTCAATTCCTGCTGGATGCACAGTAAACAGTTATTGTGCTCTGCTCGCAATAACTTTAAATTAGACGGAAAAAGCAGTACCAGACCTTTCGGTTTTGGTACTGCTTTCTTTTTTGCTTTTCAAAGATTGAAAGACACTAACAATCCAGAGTAATTAGCCGTCTATAGAATTAGCTTCAACAGCAGCTAGATCCAGAGGGAAGTTGTGAGCGTTACGCTCGTGCATAACTTCCATACCAAGGTTAGCACGATTAATGATATCGGCCCAAGTGTTAATTACACGACCTTGACTGTCAACAACAGATTGGTTGAAATTGAATCCATTTAAGTTGAAAGCCATAGTGCTGATGCCCAAAGCAGTAAACCAGATACCTACTACTGGCCAAGCAGCTAAAAAGAAATGTAGAGAACGGGAGTTGTTGAAACTAGCATATTGGAAGATCAATCGGCCGAAATAACCGTGAGCAGCTACAATATTGTAGGTTTCTTCTTCCTGACCAAATTTGTAACCTGCATTAGCAGACTCATTTTCGGTAGTTTCCCTGATCAAACTCGAAGTTACCAAAGAACCATGCATAGCACTAAATAGAGAGCCGCCGAATACGCCAGCTACACCTAACATGTGAAATGGATGCATAAGAATATTGTGTTCAGCCTGGAATACAATCATGAAATTGAAAGTACCAGAGATTCCTAGAGGCATACCATCAGAGAAGCTTCCTTGACCAATAGGGTAAATCAAGAAAACAGCAGTAGCTGCTGCTACTGGAGCTGAATATGCAACAGCAATCCAAGGACGCATACCTAGACGGAAGCTAAGCTCCCACTCACGACCCATATAGCAAGCTACACCAAGTAGGAAGTGTAGAACGATTAGCTCATACGGACCACCGTTGTATAGCCATTCATCAACAGAAGCTGCTTCCCAGATGGGATAGAAATGCAGACCGATGGCTGCAGAGGTAGGAATAATAGCACCGGAAATAATATTGTTTCCATAAAGAAGAGAACCGGAAACAGGTTCACGAATACCATCAATATCTACTGGAGGAGCTGCAATGAAAGCGATAATGAATACAGAGGTTGCAGTCAATAGGGTAGGAATCATTAAGACACCAAACCATCCAATGTAAAGACGGTTTTCAGTGCTAGTGATCCAATCGCAAAAACGATTCCATAGGCTTGCGCTTTCGCGTCTTTCTAGAATTGCGGTCATGGTTATAACTTGGTTTATTTAATCATTAGAAGCTCCCAAGCATACACATAAGGCTTGTTATTCAACAGTATAATATGATTCATATCTGTATGTCAACCAATATTTTGACATCTTTATGAATATTCATAAAATTCATAGTATCCTCTTCCATAAACTATATCCACATATATTGAAATGCTTTTCAATACGTAGAGCGCATTAATACCGGTATTAATGCGCTCTATTAGCATTCTTTCTTTCTTTTCACTTCAAGGTAATCAATATTATTACCTTGAAGTGAAATGTGCTTAGAGAAAACTTTTTCGATGAGTAAGTAAGGATGATTCCCGAATAGTGGGATGTTACCTTTCTTGCTTGTTAAGCACAATGGATAACATTGAATTGGATTGGATCTAGAATAAGTAGACAAAAATACCTTTAGGTGCTAGATTCTGGTACTCTGGGTTGCCCGGGACTTGAACCCGGAGCTCATCGGATGGAGTGGATTATCTGCTCTTTTTAAGAAGAGCAAGAAATCTCTCCCCAAACCGTGCTTGCAATTTTCATTGCACACGGCTTTCTCCATGTATTGATTTGATCAATCATTTGGTTGGATTTCCGGGTGGAAAAGATCTATAGGATCATAAATTGATCCTGGCAATTGCTCAATAAGCATTTCATTGGTCAAAATCAGTTTTTGATTTGTTTATTCTGCATCTTTTGCCAGAAATTAGCCAGGGGGTTTATCTGGCTAATTTCTAAATTCCAAATTCGTTCTCTCTGTAAACGAGTTTTTGAAGAGGACGAAGAAATGAATTCTCTTTCTTTTGAAAACGATTTTGTAAAGAGTTCCGAACCTAATTGTTCTCGAATTACACGTATCGTACTTTTATGTTTACAGGCCAAAGTTTTAGCACATGAAAGTAAAAGTATATACTTTATATGATATAAACCATCTTGATTGATCGATCCACTGTAGTAATGAAAAAGATTTATCCAAATTCGATCGAATCGATCGAGGATATCATCATCTGATAGACTGGTCCAAGACAATTTACTAATTGGCCACCCTGAGATGTCACAAAACTTTTCTTTAGCCAAAGAAAAAAGAATTGATCTAATCGGAGCTGTTGAGTTTAATTCATTGGTAATCAGATCGGTAATGAATAAATCATCTAGCATTTTGGCTCTAACCACGAGAGGTCTCATTTTAACATGCATAAAAAAACCTAAAAAAGAAAAAGAAGTCTTGGATAATTCAAGACTGCATATCCTATACGGTTGAAACCAAAGATGAAAATAGTATTGCCAAAAATGAAACAGATGATATCTACATTTTTTCACTTGAAGGTGCGTACCCTTTAGAGCTATAAGGGATCTTTCTCCATATCTCACATAATGGATGAAAGAATCCTTTAGCAACCAGATCTTTTTTGTTGAAATTTTATGAGGAGGAAATAGAACAATATCTTTGATCTTTTTCTCAAAATGAGTTCGATCGGGAAAAGATCCATATAACAATGATTGTGAATCGTTTAATAAGAGGAATTAAAAACGATTCGCATTCATACACATAAGAATTCCAAAGGAACAGGGAGAACCTCGTATTTCTCTCTGTGTAATCAGAGCTTTCCTGCAAATTTTCTCGATTAAAAACTATTTTTCCATTCATGGGAGAATCGATCGTAATAAATGCAAAGAAGGAACATCTCGGATCCAGCGACGAAAAATTCGAACCAAAATTTCCGGATGAATTGAGTAGGGCACTCGTAGATCTGATATATAATTGGAATGTGGTAATTTAGGCCTCCATAAAAGGAAATATGCAATGGATGGATCGGAGACTATTCCATCCATCCATTCCTTTTATGAAATGTTTTGATCGCATTGCGAACGAAACTTCCAAGACAATTGTAAAACCCTTCTAGTATCAATTGAAAAGAAGAATTCTTATTGTATTCAATCAATTTATTTTGAATCGGAATTCCCCAATAAACTAATTGAATTATTCTGTTTACGTATCCGACGTATTGAACGTTTTACAGTTAGAAAACTCAAAAAATTAAGAACTAAAATTTCCGTTGGTTCGGAGGAACCAGATCTATCTAAATGATGATAATGAGCAATTGCGTAAAGATCTTCCGAAAAAAAAGCGGATATAAAAAAAATTGTTGCCAAGATCGATGTTTGTTTGAATTTCTTTGGAATTCATCCATTTTTTAAAACCCCCGGAAACCTCTTGGATTATTAAAGATAATACATGGTGCGATCTAGTTGGAACATAATAGAAAATAATCTATCAGATAGATAATTTTCTTCGCATAGAATCTTCATTCGTCATGAGGAAGAACGAAAATTGATTATTTTGGCAGTCCGATCGCTCTCCTGACTCATGGAATAGAATTAAACATGGTCAGTACACTATTTCTCTTACACATTTGTTTTCGAGTACTTAGGACTCATTGTGAATGTAGAAAACCCTGATTTACTACAGGAAAAACTTCCTTTATCGGTTACTAAAAGGCTTTTAACTTCCGATTAGTAAAGGGAATTCCTCGTTCAAATGAGGAACAGAAGCTCGTTCTTCTGGTTTTACTTATGATTCAAGCCATCCAGCTTTATCCATTGACTCACTTGACTTAATCACTCGCACTCTCGAATTTATTTGATTTTATTTCAAAAATCAATCCATTTGTTCAAATTATATATATATAATATATATGTAAATATATTACATATATTATTTAAAATTATGCATTGAATTCCTTGGATCAAATCCGCTTCTGATCAAAAAAGAAAGTCGAGATTCTTAGAACGACATGCTGCTTTTTCCATTTTATTGACTTTTCAGGATCAGTCGTAGTCTTACTAATTTTACCGATGGTATAAGACGAATTGAGTAGTTCATCAAAACATGTAAAAGACCATAGGCGCACTTAAAAGCCGAGTACTCTACCATTGTGTTAGCAACCCTTATTTGGATAGATACAGTCGAAGTAGAATACGCAGTTACTTGATTGAATCGATATTTTAACAATCGTTCTGATTGAATGACAGAAATAGAACCTTTAAATAAATCATCAAAGATATATATAATAATCTAATCGAACTTTATCATTCTTAATCAAATCAAGTGATCTTTACGGATCAGGTTATTCTGATCCGTTGAACGAATTCAACCATTCAAAAAAGAAATGGCGGATTTATTATACTCAAAAAATATGCTATTGTCAATCAATGTTGAGAAGGATTGTTGGATTGGCACTACATTAAGATGAAAAATGATTAGAAATAGAAAAGAGAGACCATTAGAAATGGCAGTCAAAAAAGCACAAAACTTTGTATTTCATCCATTCGGTTCGTTCTCGGTCTAATCTTTTTCATTTTCTTCTTCTTCCGTTTAATAGCCGTCATTTCTTCTTCTTCTTCTTCCGTTTAATAGCCGTCATTTCTTCTTCGTCTTCTTCTTCCGTTTAATAGCGCTAAACAAAATTATTTATGTGCTTGCCTATATAAAGAATCGCAGGGGGAAAAAAATACATGAAAATGAAGATATAATAAGATAAATATAAATGGATAATAATAAAACAACCACGATACAAAATTGATATAATAACTCAATTTTATATGATCGAAAGCTAGGCGTAGACGCATTATTTAGAATGCCCTCCTTTTTAAGAAATTTAAAGCGCGTTTAAAATGATCAATTTTTGCAGAAAAAATACCTTGAACAGTTTCTGTAAGTTGAGTTCCTAATTTGAGAAAATATACAATAGCACTATAAATTAAACGAGTTTCATTCTTATTGATTGAACCCAATTCCTGAAGAGCTCTTCCCTTCGAGACTTAACGTCAAATTCGATAGGTAGCTCATTAATTTAATTTACATTAACCCTAGATTCTGCCCCTAACTGAAAAAAAGTTGATACCAAGCTCCATTATTAAAATATCTCTTTTGATAAATGTTGAGCTAAGAGCATCTTCGAGTCAAAATGGCGGATGTCATAATCGACAGAACTAATCATGTCGTTCAAGTCACACGTTGCTTTTTACCACATTCGTTTTAGACGAATTTTTATCATACAGATAGATTTCTCATCCGATCCAAAATGGATATATAATTATGAATACACTCAATTTCTACAATATATTTTTTCTAATTATACAATAGATTTTTTTTCTATTGTATATATAGAATGAATTGCTTTAGTGAGCTAGGTATTCAATGCTTCTTTAGCTGCGTACATTACTTCGACAGTAATGGTTTCAATCCCCTTTTGTCGTGCAAATTTTTCAGTATTTATTTCAACCCTTTTCTCTGGCAAAACGAGGAATTTTACTTAATTCTAGTCGACTTTCAGGATTCCAAATTAGGCCTATATCCGTAGACAATGATTTGGATATTATTTCTTTAGTATCATGACCACCAAAAATATCTAGAAGATGGTCCTCCATACCCAGAGCAAATGAGTTATAAATTAGATCGGCTATTTGATTAGTACCATTCGTAACCTAAAAAAGGTCGGTATCCCAAAGGAAAGTTTTGTATATGAACTGGTGCAGAAATAAATCCACACGGAATATCAAGACGTTTACCAATATGACGTTCCATTTGAGTACCAAATATTGCAGATGGTTCCCATGTGAGCGATCATATCTCCTACCTCAGCATGATCATCTGTGATCAGTATTTCATCGCAGAAACCTTGAATTTGCTCTTTGAACCATTCCGCATCGTGTTTGCAATAAGTACCTGCACAACTGACACGAATCCCCATTTCTCTTACAAGTATCTTAGTGATTGAAGCAGCATGAGTTGTATCACCAAAAACAACTGTTTCTTTACCCGTCATATTCTGACAATCAATAGATCTTGAAAACCAAGCAGCTTGGGAAACAAATCGAGTTTGTCCGTCGATATAAGGTTCATAATCCACTCTTTATTCGATGAACTAAGAGTCAACGTATTCACATTTTTTTGAATCTGGCGGATCCACTCCGCCATATCTACAGCTCCCATGGGAGCTATAGATATGTAAGGCATCCCATATTCTTTATTTAAATACACCGCTGTCATTAAGGCCTACTTCACGATAAGGAATTAAATTGAACCAAGCTTTTGGCAAATTTTGAAGATCTTCTACAGATCCTCCTTCAGGAATTATTTGATTAATTTCGATGTCCAGATCTCGTAATAAACGTCTTAATTCACGACAATCGTGTTGATTATGAAAACCCAATGTAAAAATTCCAATTATATTGACAGAAGGCGCATCAGTTAGAAATTGATCCCATTTTTCTTGTCTATGACATCTATCTAAATAATATCGAACTACCAGTGTTCTAAAGTTTCTATCCGCTGCTTGAATTTCATTGACTTGATAATGATCAACATCTGCAAAAAATTACGTCGGAATGAGAAATTATGGATGCTCTATTCACAAAGTTATGTAAATCTTCTGCAAAATACTAGAGGTACATGTAGGTGTCAATATGATAAGATCAGGATGTTCCTCCTGATCTTTCGAAGAATATTATCCACAACTCTTTCTTGAGATCCACGTGCTAGTACGTGACGATCTACTATGCTAGCAGTTGCGGCAGTAAAATCTCTTTCGCGTTCTAACATAGAACGCATTACATTAAAATAATCATCTCCTAAAGGAGCATGCATAATAGCATGCACATTTTTGAAAGAACTAGCTACTGTAGGGTTTCCAATATGAGCAGGACCAGCATACATCCAATAGGCTAATTTCACTTTATCTCTATCTCAATTTGATCTGTATTCCCATCCTACACCCGCAAAAATATCCCTTTCTTTATTTAGATCTTATTGAAATCATATTTCCGTTCTATAAATAGAGTCTTTTTTTTTTTTTATTTCCAATAATACTGTTCCACCTGGGACGAAGGATTCGAACCTTCGAAATAACAGGACCAAAACCTGCTGCCTTACCGCTTGGCCACGCCCCATTATTGTTTTATTTTAATCAATTCATATAAATTGATGCAATGTTTCATTTTAATTCATTCTTATCTGGTGTTATGCAATTATGCATAGAAAAACTGGAGGGGCAATAGATTCTTGAGTTCATCAGATATCTAACTATAGGGGAACCTAAAAAGAAACAAGAATATACATTCATTGGTCATTCTCTATCAGAATAGGTAAAATATTATATGAAGAAATGATCCCTTCCAACTCGAAGACTAAAAGTCTAATCTTGCCGAAAAAATTCGATTGATTGGCCAAATACTTTTGGATCTTTACATCATTTTTATTCATCGGAGAATCAAAATGTCAGTTATCCTCAACTTCCATATTTGTCTAGACGATGCCGCTTTTCATTTGAATAATCCCTTTTTTGCCAAATTGCCTGAAGCTTATGCGATTTTTGATCCAATTGTTAATATAATGCCAATTATCCCTCTGTTCTTTTTTTTATTAGCTTTTGCTTGGCAAGCTGCCGTAAGTTTTCGATAACGATAATCCTACAAAAAAAAGTTTTTTATTGATTTTTGTTAACTTGATTACGAAAAAACATATCTTTTTTCTCTCATTTTATTAGTTAAATAGTTAGAATAGTTACATTCTAACTGGATCATTTTCATTAACCAAATTGATGTAAAACTCTTTTTCCTTGTTCTGATGTTTATTTTGTGATACATCTATTCTCAACAGATCTTAATACCTTTAGTCAATATCAACTGCATCACAGTTGCAGTTTGGGGTGATTAGCTAGTGATTAGAATATGTCATTTTTATTTAATAGAGAACATCTCTTTGATATTTATTCTAAAGAACGAGTAAGGATGATAATTGATCTATTGATTCCAAATTTTATTCTTAAACAAGTTTAGGATAGTTTAATTAGTACTCGAATTCCTATTTATCCTGTTCAATTCCGAGCAAAAGAAGAAAGAGAAACAGAATAGATTCAATTTTTGAATCTGCTTTTTTTCTTTGCTCGGCCAATGCCAATATATGATACAAAAATTGATAATCTATTCCGTTTTCTAATAAGAATCTCGGAGATTACATAATGCTTACTCTTAAGCTGTTCGTTTACACAGTAGTGATATTTTTTGTTTCTCTCTTTATCTTTGGATTCCTATCAAACGATCCAGGACGAAATCCTGGGCGTAAAGAATAGTGATGAAAAAAGATTAGAAAGTAGATTTTGTAAAAGGGTCTATTTCTATAGGTTTGAGGAGTCATCTCAAGTGACTGAACGGAGAGAGAGGGATTCGAACCCTCGGTACAAATAGTTTGTACAACGGATTAGCAATCCCACCGCTTTAGTCCGCTCAGCCATCTCTCCTAGATGGCAGATCTAAAATGAATATAGCATTTCACTAAATAAAGACCAACAGTTGTGAGAATCCAATTCTATTTCTTTATTCCGTTCCAAACAATTTTTTCGCTTTCTCTAGCCCGGCCAGTATCTGGCCAGGCCATTATCTTTCCTAGATAAGGAATAATTGACCAAATTATGAAGAATACAGTGCTCTACCTAATCTGAAAGCTAAAATATTGTTATAAAAGTAAAAGCAATAAAAAGGGCTATCAAAATTTGACCTTGTGATATCATTTCTTTATTTCCTTTTTTGTATTATATATCAGTATAAGATAATAGATAAGCACTTCTATATTTTTTTTGAATAATTCCAACTGTTTCAGGTTCTAATCTGGATGAGATGTTCTAGATTGAAAATGGATAGATCATATTGGAAGGGTAAAAAAGAGATTTCAAAGACTAAGAGTGGATCATTTTTATTTTATGAAAATGATCATAATTTTCATTTTCTATATCTGTCATAAAGAAAAACTAATTCAAAATTACTTGAACAATTCTAAGGAATGTGTTTAATAAGCATAACAACTATATATAAATGATAATGATAATAGTTACTAAATAAAATGAATATAGGGTATTACTTATAAATATGGATTAAGGTTTATCTTGCAAGAGTAAAAACAAAACAATAAGGTAAGGGACAGAGTGAAAAGAAACCATCTGCTATTGAATTTTCAGGAATAGGAAAATATGATGATAGAACTTGTCTTATTAGAATCTAAATAAGTTCTCGATTTACTGAATAATTACTTTTTTCTTTTCCCTATTGGACAAAAAATCGATCTGTATGATACAATGAAATTGTGGCGGGTATAGTTTAGTGGTAAAAGTGTGATTCGTTCTATCATTATATTCAACAGAGTTGAAGGATCTTTCAACTCTCGTCTATATTTTGAAAAAACTCTATTTCTATAGAGGTTCTAAACCTCTCCTATGAATACCCTGATTTAGGAAAGGAATTGTGCGCATTCTCGTAATTTGAATTTGGAATGATAAAACGACCATATTTTCCATTCCATCCAAGATGGCGAAACAGAATGTAGAATATTTTCAAGGATTAGACCGATCTCTCTAATCGGATCAATCAAAGATCCATGGATATCAAAAGATTCTTTTTCATCGTAACTAAATGTTCAACTGCTAGAATAGCAAAAGTTGAAGTCAAATAGCTAGATACAGTGACTTTGGTTTACTTTAGTCACCGTGATTTTGTTTGAGCTCGGTGAAATTTGATTTCCTCTAGGATCGCAATCAGTAGAAATAGGGAACGAAGTAATTAGAAAGATTTTTGAGTCCAATATTATTCAATCTTATCTTTCTATAGGGATCATCTCTCAAGTGAATAGGTATTTTCTATTCAGGTTGTTCACCTGAAGTTAAGAGGAAAGAACTACATCTAAACTAACATAGATGTTATGGAGCAGAGCAAAAATATTTATGTATTATGTAAATAATCGTTTTTCATTAGACCCCCCTTTCTATCTCTCTCTCATGGAGGAGCCGAATGAAATGAAATTTTTCATGTTCGGTTCTGAATTAGAGGCGTTAATCAACCGTCGACTATAACCCCTAGCCTTCCAAGCTAACGATGCGGTTCGATTCCCGCTACCCGCTCATCCATATTCCTTATTCAAAATGTTTTTTTCATACCCGTGTTACCTATCTATTCTTTCTCTTTCGTTCCCGAATCTCGTTGTGGATGGAATAAAAAATCATACTTTTTTATTCCCGATCGATAAAGTATTTCAAGGAATAATGAAAATAAAGCGTCCATCGTCTAATGGATAGGACAGAGGTCTTCTAAACCTTAGGTATAGGTTCAAATCCTATTGGACGTAAGAATTCGTTATGCTTTGTAAATGTGATGATTAAGCCCTTTTATCCTATTCTGAGCATAAGAAAAAGTTGGATATTTTCTTGAATAGCTTCTTTTAAGAGATCTTCTGCTTGTTCCGTGAATGTCCCAGTAGAACGTATAATTTCTCCAAACTGGGGGTTTATTTTTGACTAAATACTCGCGCAACTTAAGAATAAATTTTTTGACTTGTACGATATCCTAATACATCTAGATATCCATTCGTTCCGGTATAAATCATAGCTATTTGTTCTTCCACTGTCAAAGGATCTGATTGAGATTGTTTGAGCAACTCGCGTAATCGTTGACCTCTTGCCAATTGATCTTGCGTAGCTTTATCAAGATCAGAAGCGAATTGTGCAAAAGCTTCTAACTCTGCAAGTTGAGCTAATTCTAATTTTAATTTTCCAGCTACTTGTTTCATAGCTTTCATCTGAGCTGCGGATCCTACTCTAGATACGGAAAGACCAACATTAATGGCAGGTTGAATTCCTGCATTGAATAGATCAGCTGACAAGAAGATTTGTCCGTCGGTAATGGAAATTACGTTAGTGGGAATATAAGCTGAGACATCTCCAGCTTGAGTCTCAACTATTGGGTAAAGCAGTCAAACTCCCTCCACCTAACTGAGAATTTAATTTAGCTGCTCTTTCTAATAAACGAGAATGTAAAGAAAAACATCTCCTGGATAAGCTTCCCGGCCAGGTGGTCTTCTTAATAGAAGAGACATTTGTCGATAAGCTTGTGCTTGTTTGGAAAGATCATCATAAATGATTAATGTATGTTGTTCTTTATACATAAAAGTATTCGGCTAAAGCTGCTCCTGTATAAGGAGCAAGAGTATTGTAATGTAGCAGGAGAATCTGCAGTTTCCGCTACCACAATGGTATACTCCATTGCACCCGCGTTCTTGGAACGTATTAACTACCTGAGCTACGGAAGAAGCTTTTTTGACCAATAGCGACATAAACACATATTACATTCTGATTTTTTTGATTGATAATCGTATCTGTAGCTACTGCCGTCTTACCGGTCTGTCTGTCCCCAATAATCAATTCTCGCTGACCGCGTCCTATAGGGATCATAGAATCAATAGCAATAAGACCCGTTTGAAGAGGTTCATATACAGAACGTCCTTGAAATAATACCTGGGGCGGGAGATTCGATCAATCGAGATTCGGAAGATGAGATCTTCCCCTTACCATCAATAGGTCGAGCTAGCGCATTTACAACTCGACCCAAATAAGCATCACTTACTGGTATCTGAGCAATTTTTCCTGTTGCTCTCACGGAACTACCCTCTTGTATCATCAAGCCATCACCCATTAATACAGCTCCAACATTATCTGATTCTAGATTTAGGGCAATACCTACTGTACCATCTACAAATTCTACTAATTCCCCTGCATTACTTTATCAAGACCATGAATACGAGCAATGCCATCTCTACTTGAAGTACAGTGCCAATATTAACAACTTTGACCTCGTTATTATATTGTTCAATCTGTTTACGTATCATACTACTGATTTCATCGGGTCGAATAGTTACCATTAACACTAGTTAATTCTCTTTTGAAAAATAAGACCTAGTATATATAATCTAGAGATTTTAATTTGAATAATATATATAACGTTAATCAGTTATGTTTTTCATGGCTAGGAGCAGGTCGATATTATGCTCGATCGTACGTAAATGTAACTCGCTATTCAAACGATTATTCAGAGTTCCTAAAGCTCTTTGGACAGCTTGGTTATAAATTTGTTGTCGAACCTGTTCAATTACTCTTTGTTGTTCAAAAGTGAATGGTTTCATTCTTTAAATTTTCTAATTGTTTCAAATTAACAGAAGCAAGATTGATAAGATCCTTTTTTTCTTGTTCTATTTGAGAGTACCCATTTATCCGAATTTCGCGCGCTCGCATTTCTACTTCCCCGTAAGCGAGCCCGGGCTTGCTCAAGCTGATAGCAGCTCCTTTACATAGTTCTTCAGAATTCTGAATAGTACTCAATATTTTCTGTTTACGGTTATCTAATAAATTACTTAATGAAAGTAGATTATTTATTCATAAGTTGAACGAATAATCTCTTCCCAAAACCGAACACGAACCTTTCGATTCATTCGGCTTTCCCCGCTCGGCTTTTTTTACCAAGCCTACCCTTTTCGTTCATATTATGTCAAAATAAGATCAATCTATCAAAGACCGAAATCTACGAAGGGCTCTTTTGCCAAAAGGGTTTTTTTTATTATCAACTGAGTTGTTGTTTTTTCTTTTCGTATTTCCTCTTTACTTTTTCTTGAATAAATTCGCTTTTGTGTAGGTCGTCGGTTCCGCATTTAAACCCAAAAAATTGGATGGGAGATTAGGACTATTTTCAGTAGATAGATTGAATAATTCCATTAATATGAATGTTATATATCGGATCAACCTCCAACTATGCCTTTGAAACCCATCTCATATTAGCACAGCGGTGGAAAGAGTACCCAGTTGTGCTTGGACTTCAAGCAGTTTAGCTTTAACCATTCTAAAGATTTTCTCTTGTTGGTTGGGATTGGTAAAAAAATTTCCCAATCAATTACGAAATGCTATAGTTCTTCCATATTTATTTTGACCCTTTTAGAAGTAATTCGTTGAGATCATGCATCTTTTCTATCTACAAAATGCAGTTGGTTGAATCCAGCTAGATTATTCAAATATACAACTCGCACACACTCCCTTTCCGAAATAGATTAGTACACCAAGCACCACACTGAGATTTATTATATTTGTTTCTAAAATATTGGTATTTAACCTGAAACCCTCAGCGGAAGATAAATAAATTAGGGAAATGAAAGAATCAGTTACATTTTTCATACGCTCTCCCCCTCATAGATAAGGATACTTTTACAAAGTTTTTCTCCGACTCGATATTCTGGCTGGATATGCAGATTCCGAGTACTTAGTAGTCCCAGTCCCGCATAACGATAAATAAGGATATAATAACAAAAAAAACTTTGCTCGATCTATTTACTTCTTCGAGTGTCGCAAGTCTTTCTGACCAAGTATAAGTCCATTATTTTGAATCAGCACCCTCCCCTATTGGCTGAACAAGAAAATTTATAGAGGGGGTCCTTCAAATCCCGAAGGAAACGGATTTTGGGTCTCCGAGATCAAACAAATGGATTAGCAAATAAAAGTGCTAGAGCTACAACTAATCCATAAATAGTTAAAGCTTCCATAAAAGCTAAACTTAGTAGTAAGGTACCTCGTATTTTACCCTCCGCCTCCGGTTGTCTTGCAATACCTTCAACAGCTTGTCCCGCAGCAGTGCCTTGACCAATGCCAGGTCCAATAGAAGCAAGGCCTACGGATAATCCAGCAGCAATAACGGGAAGCAGCAGAAATCAAAGGATTCATGGTAATCTCCTCTTAGATTAATAAATGATGGATAATATTATAGTTTTATCTATTGATTTGATTGTTCACGTTCAACTAGAGAACAATTTCTTTTCTTTGAAAACAACTCAATTCCGATCCGACAAAATGGTATTACAAAATTATTTTATTACTATTATATTCTTTTTTAAGATGAAATAGAGACAGATTTTTTTATTTCATTTCAAAAATGAAATATTCTGTCTCTAAATAATGAATATGTATATATGAGTCTATATAGATCATATATACATATATATATGTAACATAATACAAACTATGTACATAAAATGTATGTATCCCTTCGAGTAATTGTTCCAAACCGGGGTACATACATAGTTTACTAGACTAATTAACATTAGTAAACCTATTCATCTTATTATGTAGATATGAATCTACAAATATGATCTATTCTATCTATCGATTTTATCGACGGGATTAGTGATCCTTAATCTTTCTACTAAGATCTTAGAGATTAAGTATTTTCATTTATGACTATATAAGGGAGAATCAAAATCGAAAGAACATTTCACGTTACATATATATATATATATATCAAATTTTTATGAATTAATAGACTGAGTCCAATTAATGATGACCCTCCATGGATTCGCCTATATAAGCTGCGGCTAGAGTTGCAAGATTAGAGCTTGAATGCCACTTGTAAATAATCCTAGGAACATTACAGGTATAGGTACCACTAAAGGTACTAAGGAAACAAGAACGGCAACTACCAATTCGTCAGCTAATATATTTCCAAAAAGTCGAAAACTAAGTGATAGAGGTTTTGTAAAATCTTCTAATATGTTAATTGGTAAAAGTATTGGGGTTGGTTGAATATATTTAACCAAAATAGCCTAAACCCCTCTTTGTAAGACCTGCATAAAAATAAGCTACTGATGTGAGTAAAGCTAGAGCTACTGTAGTATTAATATCATTTGTAGGTGCGGCTAATTCCCCATGAGGTAATTGAAAAATTCCCCAGGGAAAAAGAGCACCTGCCCAGTTAGAAACAAAGATAAATAGAAACATGGTCCCTATAAAAGAAACCCAAGGACCATATTCTTCTTCGCCAATCTGAGTTCTAGCCAAGTCCCGAACAAATTCGAGAACATATTCCACAAAATTTTGAGCTCCGTTCGGAACGATTTGTGGGTCTCGAACAGCTAGAGTAGCTGAACTTAATAAGACAGCAATTACAATCCAGGAAGTTATAAGTACCTGTGCATGAACTTGGAACCCGCCTATTTGCCAATAAAAATGCTGACCTACTTCCACACCGGATATCTCGTAGAAAAATTCAGCGTGTTAATAGGAAATTGTAGAATATCCATATTACCCTTTTTATATAAAGATGAATTTCAAAAAGAAATTATTTTGGTTCAATGGACCGATTCCTCAATTATTTCACTATCATCAGTCAGGCTACGAAATAAAATAATGGAATGATTATTTGATTGATTAAGAAGATTTCTTTATTTCTATACAAATATTTTATCTTAAATCTATTCTATAAGATTTGGGAATAGTAACCAACTTAGTTTTAGCTTCTCTTTTTTTATTTTTTAATTCATTTTTGATAGAATTACAATGCTCTACCCGTGCGAATTGCTAAAATTAATTTATTTAGGATCAGTCGGATTGGTCCTCTCCCGTCATCATTGGCTGGGATTGGGATATCCACGAGATCTGGGTCACAATCTGTATCAACTAAGCAAATTGTTGGAATACCCAAAGTTCTACATTCCCGAATAGCAGTATATTCTCCTTTTTGATCGAGAATTATTACAATATCGGGGCAATTTTGTCATGTATCTAATACCTCCTAGATCTTCTTGCAATTTGTTCAATTCTCTCTTGAGTATTGCCTGCTTCTTTCTTCGTAAATTGATTGAATCCTCCCGTATTTTTTTTTTTCATTAAATTTTTGAATTTTTCAAGTCTTGCTTCTGTAGTAAACCAATTAGTTAACATACCCGCGAACCATTTTTTATTTACATAATGACATCGAGCTGCTAAAGCAGCTAATTTAGCTGCATCAGCTGTTTGATGTTTTGTACCAACTATCATAAATTGTTTTCCTCTTTTTGCTCCATCAAACACAAAATCACAGGCTTCTGATAAAAAACGAGCGGTATAAGTCAAATTTATAATATGACTATCTTTACGTTCTTTAAAAATGTAAGGTGCCATTTTAGGATTCCATTTTCTGGTTTCATGACCAAAATGAACTCCTACTTTTACCATCTCTTTCAAATTGATGTTCCAATTTTTTTCGTCATTTTCTTTTTCTGTTTTTTAATATGAACTGAAATATCTACATTCCAATGGAATGGGTTAGATTGCTTGCCGTAACGTACTTGGTACAATTATTCATTTGATTTTTTTCTTTATTTTTATACAATAATATAAAGTAAATTTGTTCTATTTCTTTATTTATTGTATAAAAATGACTTTTTGACTGCTCGTTTTGATTTTTTCTTTTTTATTTTAACTAGTTTTTTTTTTCACTTTTTTTTTTTGTTTTTGCGATAAAACTTTATATTCATAATCAAAGAAAAAATCTATCACTTTATTGATAAATATACTTTTGTTCCTCATTTCTCGGATCCATTTTACTCCGTTTTTCCAAAGAGTTGAATCCAGTACCAACAGGTATCATTCTCCCGAGAATAACATTTTCCTTCAAGCCCTTCAACCAATCAATACGACCTTGAAGAGCAGATTTAGCTAAGACCCGAGCAGTTTCCTGAAAACTTGCTTCCGATAGAAAACTTTGAGTATTCAGAGATGCGTTTGTCATTCCCAATAAAATGGTTCGATAGTTTATTCTTTTTTCTAGAGCACGATCCATTCTTTGGACTCGTGATAATCCAATGAGTTCTCCGGGTAAAAAAAACACTATCTAGTCCATTTTCAAATTTTGATTTTCGGACTTTTCGACATCTACAACTAAACTTTCGATGTAATTTGGCGCACAATAATTTCTATATGTTTATCAGAAATTTGTACCCCCTGGGATCGATAAATCTTTTGAATTTCATTGACTAACTGATTCTGACTATCCTCCATAGTTATTCTAACACTGGTGAATGACCCCCAAAAGTTTCCAAAAAATATTGCTAGATGTCTGTTCAATTCTTTAAATTTTTTTTTTTCGATTTTTCGATATTAAAGTATTCGAGCGGGCTTCTGACAATTGTTCAACTTAGGGAGACCTTGAATTATAATCATCGGATTTTAATCTTTCGTATGACATAGTGATTAATGTATCTCCTTCGTAAAGAATTCTCCCATAATAACTATTATGAGTTGCTCCTCGAGTACCCAAATAGGGTTTAGATAATCTAATGATGAAAGATTCCTCACGAACAACTACAATTTGACCAGATCCTTGGAGTTGTTTATCTTCGGATATCCATATACTTTCGCAAAAAAATTGTCCAAGGCTGACTACTGGAAATGTTTTTTCAAAAAATTGGATAGGGAAAAGTACAAATTCAAATTGAAGAAATTGAAAATAATATTCTTGCATGAATCAAATTTATAAATTCCCCTCTTTTCGTCCATAAAATAGCATTTAGCTCCTTGAAAAGTATTCGAGTCATAGTTAGAAATTGAATGTTCATTTAGTAACACTTTTTTATAAGTCATCAAATGAGAGTCTGGAAAACGATTTGCAATACTATGTAAATGACCCAGGAGACCTGACAATGGTATTTTTTTTATTTGCATCCGACTTTTTTACTGTATTTAAGCATTTTAAATCATTAAACAAAACGATTTGCAAAAAATCAGAAGGAGAAAGAATGAGAAAAGATTTCTCTTTTTTATTCTTATTAGGTACTGAACGAATAGTTCCCTTACTAAGTAATTGACTTTGATCATTCGAAAAAAAAGAATTAGTGTGACCTAATTTGTTATGAAACAAAAATGGAGAACTTGCCATATTGAAAAAAGGGTATTTCAGCAAGCTAATTTGAATCATATTGATAATGATCGTATTTGTTCTTACTGAAATAAGAGAAGCATAAGCCTTTTTTACTTTTAATCTGGGCTTTCCGTCTAATTGATTTTCAAGAAAATTCTTTCTTTTTCCATCGAAAAACGGTCATTAAAAAAAGCAAAAATGTTGTCATTTTTATAAAGAATACCTTCTCTGGGGATTCTAAGAATTAAATAAGGACAAGGGATTCTTCGCTTTACCCATTGTTTTATCACACCATAATGGTACGATGAGTTCGTTTTTTACCCTCATATTGTTGGTATTTTCAAAAAGAATGGTGCAATCGATAGAGTCTTGATGTTTGTTAGGTATGGTTCGATCAGTTTCGAGATAATTCAAGATTTTTTTCCCTTTTTCAAAACAGTTTGAGTCAACTGATTCGTGTTTCACTTGATCCACTGAATAATTCGAAAGTGATTTATGTTTGTAAAGAAGAAGTTCTGGAATATCCACTTGATCTTGATCTTTATGAAAAGCGGATTCTTATATACCTCCCGATAATACCCATAATGAGTTGTCTTGTCTATTAAATGAGACTGTATAGGGATATTCCAGTGAATTTCTCCTGTCAGGCCAGAATATATATATTTTTTTGACTTTTTCTTTAAAGGGGGGTTTTTTTGGCACGAATCTCGGCAATTACTTGTTCGATTCCACGAGTTGATTATTCTGAATGAATAGCAAGCTTTCTGGCGGAATCGTTAAGTTTTTTACTTCATATTGATTATCAATAGTCACGTCTAAACTATTATGACATATATAAGCAGGGTGCCCATGACGGGTGCGGGTAGGAGAAACTAAATTTTCATTGAATTCCATTTTTCCGGTGAACGGGGCTCGTATATGTTCTGCAATATCACCCGTAAAGACCCCACCAGTATGAAAAGTCCTTAATGTTAGTTTGAGTTCCCGGCTCTCCAATTGATTGGCCTGCAATAATGCCGACTGGCTTCTCCTAATTCGATTAAGTTACTATGAATAGTATTCCGACCATAACATAATTGACAAATCCAAGATATACTTTTGCAAGTAAAAGGGGTTCGTATATATATTGGTTGTATTTGGAAATAATATAATTGATTGGCAAGTTTCATCCCAATATCTTCATTGCGCGTGGCAATACATCTTCCGTTTATATATACATCGTCTGCTAATACACGACCAATTAGTGTTTGTAGAACAAATTGATTTTTTATTGTTTCTTGATCTTGAATAAGATTTACAAAAAGACCTTGGATAGTACCAACAATCTACTTTACGTACAACGAGGTGTTGTACTACTTCAACAAGTCTACGTGTGAGATATCCAGCATCTGCCTGTTCGTATAGAAGTATCTACAACTCCTTTACGAGCACCGTAACATGAAATAATATATTCTGTTAAAGAAAGTCCTTCGCATAAATTTCCTTGAATGGGTAGATCCACAATTTTTCCTTGAGGATCTGATATTAATCCTCTCATACCTACTAATTGGTGAACTTGAGATAGACTTCCTCTAGCTCCTGAAAAGGCATCATATGTACTGGATTAAGAGGATCAGTCATCTTAAAATTCGGATTCATTTCTCGTTTCAAGTATTCACTGGTAGCATGCCATATCTCAATCAATTGACGTAATTTTTCCACTGCATGTACATTTCCATAATCATGCTGTCTTTCCGAAGCAAACCCTTGTTGCTGCACATCTTGGATAAGCCATAGTTTAGCTGTTGTTGTTAAAAAGATCATCAATTCCTAATGAAATAGCTGCATCGGTAGCTTGCTGGAAACCTAAAATCTTCAGTTGATCTAATATATGTGATGTATATGTCATTCCAAATTGATTTACGAATCTTCTAATAAGGTGCTTCATAACAAATTTATCCATCCCTTTATTAAAAAAGGGCACTTCAAAAGGAAAAGGCACTTTGAATTTAGGTTGTGTCATAAGAATAAAATATCTCCATTTTGAATAAAATAAAATATCTCCATTTTGAATAAAATAAAATCTCCCCCATTTTGGGTTGGGGAGCAGAAATCAGCAATGGGTTTTAAGCTCGAAGGCTTCCTTAATCTTTATCTCTGCATGAATGAAAGGATCATAAAATGAATAACATTAAATTCTGAATAGTGACAGTTCTTGTCGGATATCATAAGTCCACAAGCCTTTTATAGCTTCTTCTATTTCTCGATTAAAACGAATACGACCAAACGTTGTTCGAATGTATTTATTAAGTATTTCCCCCACTCTACCTTTTCTTATTCGAAAATGATCATAGATTTCGTAGAAGGTACCTAAAGATTCATATTGAACTTCGATAGGAAGTTCTCGATTTACTGAATTAATAATAGAGGTATCTATATCTCTCCTCCATCGGAGCCATAAAGGACTGTCTAAATCAATTTGTTTTTGTTCATAAAGCTTTAAGTGCATCATCATAGCTATAAAACGAAGGCGAGACGATCTTCTTTTTTGAGTTATTCGGGTGGTACCTATTTTCATAAATGCCCTGGTTTTTTTGAAGAGTTGATCTATAAAGTCCTAGAAGCATATCTTGAGTCGGTACACAAATAGGATCTCCTATAGTTGGAGAGATAAGATTGAGATGAGAAAACATAAGTAAACGAGCTTCGACTTGAGCTTCCATAGATAAAAGGTACGTGGACAGCCATCTGATCTCCGTCAAAGTCGGCGTTAAATCCTGCACAAAACCAATAGGGTGCAACCGAATGGCACGTTCTTCTATTAAAACAGGTAGAAATGCTTGTATTCCTAATCTGTGTAAGGTGGGTGCTCGATTTTAACAATATGGGATGTCTTTGGATAGTCTGTTTAAGTACGTTCCATATAATAGATTTCCTATCTCGAATTAAAAATTTAGCAGTTCTTAGATTGGGGGCAATCTGTCGTTCAACTAGATCACGAATTAAAAATCCTTGAAAAAGTTCTATTGCGATTTCTCGGGGTAATCCACATTGATACAATGAGAGATGGGGACCTACCACAATAACAGAACGACCTGAATAATCGACCCGTTTTCCAAGTAAACTTTCACGAAATATTCCTTCTTTACCTTGGAGGAAATCTGAGAACGATTTATAAGGTCTATCCTTACTATCTTTCACCGGTTGTGCGCCTATACTGTTATCAAGAAGTGTATCTACGGCTTTTTGGACTAATTTCTTTTGATCAAACAATAAATCTGGTAGTAGAAATGCACGAGTCCATTCCTACGGATTCTAAAAGATTATTATTTCGACGGATAACTTTTAGATAAAGTTCATTGAGATCCGAAGTAATCACTCACCTTCATTTAATTGATACATTGGCCTCAGGTCGGGAGGAAGAACTGGTAATAGGCATAGAACCTTCCATTGTGGTTCTACATTTGTTTGAATAAAATATTTAGCAATTTCATTCGTCTAACCAAACGATCCTTTCTTATTTGAAGTGAAAAAAGTTTTTTCTTCATATTATTATATAGTTTTTTTGAAAGGACAGTCTGATTCGAAAATTCGTTTTCTGTCTCCTCCGAGTCCGAGAATTGATTCGAAAATTCGTTTTCTGTCTCCTCCGAGTCCGAGAATTGATTCGAAAATTCGTTTTCTGTCTCCTCCGAGTCCGAGAATTGATTCGAAAATTCGTTTTCTGTCTCCTCCGATGAGAATAATATAGATATTTTCGTATCTATTTCCTTCCATTCTATATATGAATGATCTATAATCATTTGCAGATCTAGACCAGCTAATTGTTCTCTGATAGCTTTTCCTCCAGTGGCAATTTCTCGCTCTTGAAATAGCGGAAAATCCCAAGAGAGATAAGAAGCAATATCTTTTGCCCAAGATTTATACTCATATTCACGAAGTTCTCCCTGAAATCGCAATAAAGTTGGCTTGTTAGCTGTGGGCCTAGTAATACAAACATTTGGATAGGTTTTTACAATCTTTTTTCCCCCCCCTCAGAATCGGACATGAAAGTTTCCTCTCATCCGGCTCAAGTAACTATAACCAAAATGGAAAGTGATTATGTATCATTATGCAAAAAATGTTTTTTGCTCTCTGGTAATGTATCCCGACGGTTTTCGTTCCCAAGTGATAAAACTAAATAGTTACTCTTTGCTCAAGTTCCAAGTGAATTCAATTATTGGTTTTACAATTCGTATTATGACATAAATATGGAATTAGTGAGCAGTCTCCTCCCGATACATTTCTTTGTGAAAGACCTTGAATTTATTTGAAATTCATATGGGATTTACTTGTCTGTATCTCTTTATTAATTGATCCTGTAGGTTTCTGTTTTACTTCGATGGTTGCAATACTATTTGAAGCATATGTGCGATGAATAGACTCCTATAACCATATCTTCTTTTTGATCTAGAATAAAAAGAAAAATGAAACAGATTTTGGATTCCATTTTGTTTCTTTCTTTCTAATAAAAGAAGTATTTTTACGAAGTCCAATTAGCAATTTAATTTCATAATATACAAGATATTAACCCTAGATTCATTCCTCTTTATCAACATGTTTCTAATTCTGAGCTTCATGCCCCTCTTGCCGAGGGGCGTGTCAGAGCTAAGGGCATCCCAATTAGATTAAATAGGATGACAGTTCCTATGGATCTGTATAATCGGAGCTTGTGATCAAGTCACACATCGCAGTATACTGGGTCTTCTAATTCTTTACGAGTTTTATCTAATAGATTCGCGATATAACTGGGACGTCGTTTGAAATACCAAATATGAACAACTGGGCATGCCAATTTAATGTAATCCCATTCGATATCTTCGAATTCGAGGATCAATAACAAGTTCAACTCCACATTGAGTACAAAAATTGGAGTCGTAGTTTTCCTTCTCATTTTCATCATTGGAGGTTTTACACAAGCACAAACTCCCCTTTTCTTAGGTCCAAATATTCTTTCACAAAATAATCCATCTCTTATTTGGTTCATAAGTTTTATAATCTAAAGTCTGTTCTGCAGTCACTTGTCCGACTCTTTCTCCATTAGGTAATATTCTTTCAGACCAAGCGAGAATCTGCTCGGGAGAAACTAATCCAATTTGAAGTTGTTCGTGTTTATTCTGGTCACTCATAAAAAATAAATTTTGATTTATTTTGATCAAACTTCCTTCTTATCTATCTGAAAGTCTATCTCAGATAGAATAGTATGATTCAATTCTAGAGCTAAAGATCGTAGTTCTCGACTGAGCAATCGGAAAGATTCTGTTAAGCAATCGGAAAGATTCTGTAAAAGTGCTAGGTTTAGGCATTGGTTCTCGGTTGAAAATGGCACCAAATATTTTTTCACGAGTGTCCATATGATCAGATTTGAAAGTAAGTATCTCGTGTAAAATATAAGCAACACCAAAACCTTCTAGAGCCCAAACTTCCATTTCTCCTACTCGTTGCCCTCCTCTGGAGGATTTTCCTTTTAGAGGTTGTTGTGTAACCAGCGCATAAGGTCCACGAGAACGTGCATGAATTTTGTCATCAACTTGATGGCACAATTTCGATATATAAGCTATTCCTATTGTAACAGGTTGTTCAAAAACCTTTCCTGTTCTTCCATCAATTAATCTATGTTTTCCAGGATGATCAAGTTCAAATACCCATGGATTAGCTGTTTGCTCGCTAGCTTTATAAAGCTCAGAAAATACTAGTTTTCTAGAAGCTTCTCGCTCGTACCTTTCGTCAAAAGGCGCCAGTCTATAATGTTTGTTCATTAGTTTTCCTGCTAAACCAAGCAAACATTCAAAAATCTGTCCTACATTCATTCGTGAAGGTACCCCTAATGGATTTAATACCATGTCCACTGGTGTTCCATTTTGTAAATAAGGCATATCTTGCCTGGGCAAAATTTTTGAAATAATACCTTTATTACCATGCCTTCCCGCTACTTTATCACCCACTTGTATTTTACGTTTTTGTAAAATATATACATGAACTTTTTCTACAATATCACCGAGATAATCGTCTTCCTCCTCGAACTCTTGAAAGCATCTCACATCGATAACTCGACCTTTTACACCTTTAGGGACTCTAAAACAATTTTCTTTTCCAGTAGGTGCCTTAATATCAAATAAAGCTTGTAATAATTTTCCTTCTGGAGTATTTATTAGTGAGTCTTCTTCTGCTTCCAGTATTAATTTACCTACTAATATATCACCTGTTTCTATCCAAGATCCTATCATTACAATGCCGTTTTCGTCCAGATGAAGAGTAAGTAAGCATTTAAATGAGGTATTTCTCTAGTTATTACTTCAGGGCCCTGGTTCGTAAAATAAACTCCAATTTCGTATCTTACGATCTGGAAAGAAGTAAAAATGTCTTCATAGACCAGACGTTCACTAATAAGTATTGCATCTTCAAAATTGTATCCTTCCCATGGCATATAGGCCACTAAGATGTTTTTTCCCAAAGAAAGTTCTCCCCCTGCTGTAGCTGCACTGTCTGCTATAATTTGTCCCCTCTTTACATATTCCCCTTGGCGAACTCGGGGTTTTTGATGCATACAAGTATCACTATTAGAACGTTGATATAGAATCAATTCTGTTTCTATATTGGCTCGAGCAACAGATGAAGTTATGATGATATTTTCACCATCAATATACTTTATTTTTCCCCCTTGTTTGGCTATAGCTACACTTCCTGAATCTAAAGCTACTTGACCCTCCAATCCAGTTCCGACAATACACTTCTCAGGTTGAACAAGTGGAAGTGCTTGACGCTGCATATTAGAACCCATTAAAGCACGATTCGCATCATTATGTTCGATAAAAGGAATAAGGCAAACTCCAACGGAAAAATATTGGGAAGGAAAAATACTTCTGAAATGAATTTGGTCCCATGCAAAAAATAAAAATTCTTGTTGAAATCGAGCTGCAGTCAATTGTTCCTCTGGAACCCCTTGATTTAATGCCAGAGAATTTCCTATAGCTATCCGATAGTATTCATCTTCTCCCGGTAATAGATAAACCATATGGTCTTTGTTCGATCTCTTAGAGAGCCTATAGAATGGACTTTGTAAAGAGCCGTAATGACCAAGCGTTGCATAAATAGATAACGATCCAATAAGCCCAACATTTATTCCTTCGGATGTCGTAATCGGACAAATACGTCCATAATGACTAGGATGAATATCCCGTGTACGAAAAGTAGACGTTCGACTTGTCAATCCTCCAGGGCCCAAAGAGCTCACTTTTCGACTATGAACTATTTCTGCCAACGGATTAGTTTGATCCAAAAATTGTGATAAAGGATGTAAACCAAAAAAATCCTGAAAAGTATCCGTTAATGGAATTAAAGTTTCCAATTTAATAAGAGTTATTCTCCTTTTAAGATTGATTGATGCAGATAATATAGTTTTTTCAACTGCTTCTCTGAAATCATATAGAGCTAATCGTAATTGCTCTTGTAATAAATCTGCTACAGAACGAATATATCGATTTTGTAGGTGATCTATATCATCGGGTGTACCCGTTCCAAATTGCACTTGGATAAGGTAATCCACAGCAGCCAATATATCGTGCGGTAATAATAAAATCTCGTTCTCGGGTATATCAAGACTTAGTTTTTTATTCAGATTTCGTCGACCAATCTTTCCTAATAAACATTTCGTTCGAAAAAATGTTGTTACTTTTTCATATATAGACTCAAATTCTTCTTCTTCTTCTTCTTCTTCTTCTTCTTCTTCATCACTTTCGTCACTTATGTAGAGTTTTTTATAAAGTTTCAAAATAGCTTTCCGCTTCCCGCCATACCAATCGTAGTATGTATCATACTCCTTTGAATATTGGAAAAATGCTTTAAGATTCTTATAGTTAAAAATATCTTCGGAATTTAGACCCATAGCCAATAAAAAAAGTAAAACAGATATTTTTTTTTTTTGTTTATACGAATCCATATCTTTTCTGTTTTTTTATTGAGCTCTAATCTTGATCTTCCTCCCCAATCTGAAATTATTGTGCCAATCCAGATAATGTTTCCCGACGGTTTTCGTTCCCAAGTGTAATAAATACCGGGACTTCTTACTATTTGATTGACCACGACTCTGTAATTTCCATTTATTACAAAAGTTCCTTTAGAATTCATCAAAGGAATATTTCCCAGATATAAAATCTGGTTTTGTATTTCACGAGTTTTCTTAGTTTTCTTAATCAATCTTGCTGGTACATATAATTGACAGTTATATGTAAGAGACATATATACAGCATCTCTCTCTTTAATGAAAGGTTCTGTTAATTTATATTCATTCCCAAAAAGAAGAATTTTGATCTTTTTATTTGGGCTTTCAATTTTTGAAAAGTTATTGATTTCTTCTATTAAGCCTTGATTGATAAAACGAAAAAATCCTTCAAGTTGTATTTTACCAAATTGGGGAATTGTAAATATTCCTTTATTTTCTTCTAATCGCATTGAATGTTTGCTATCCTATATTATAAAGTATATTATATATTTCGATATTTATTCCTCATTGATCTATACGAATAGAATAAATTCGACAAAAAATTGACATGTTTTGTTCACTATATCAAAAAAAGAAAAGAAAAAGAAGCTATTTCCTTTTCTTATAATATATGATATATGATGGGAATATTTCTATAGTTATCAATTCTCTAGTTATTGACAGACAAATGTGAATTTAGTATACTATTGGGTACTCTAAATTCCTATTCTATACTAGAGGGACTCTAAATTGGTTATACGACATATCCGAGTTATAAAGAAGGATGTGAAATACCCTACATATCATCTCCGATAGATAAAGCAAAATATCTTTTCTAAACTAGATGTGGGGATGGCGACATAGCCAAGTGGTAAGGCAGGGGACTGCAAATCCTCGATCCCCAGTTCAAATCTGGGTGTCGCCTTGGTAGCGTAAACAAATCTAAAAATCTCTATTTGTATCCATGTCTTTTGAAGACAACTTGTATAGGTTCAGGTCCTATTGCTAATATAGCAGATAAAATTCAAATTTATCGTTAATGTCTAATCTGATAGGTAGTTGAGAGTCATTAGTTCCAAGAAACAATTTTGAGAAGTCGCTACTATCGACTCATGCTTTCTTTCAGAATAGGAAGGTAGAGGATTTCCACTTTGCACTATTCTTAATAGTTCCATTATCATCAAGAATCAATAATGATATTATTTTTTTAGAAAGTTTTATAAAGAGAGGGATTCGTATGGATATAGTCGGTATCGCTTGGGCTGCTCTAATGGTAGTTTTTACTTTTTCTCTTTCACTCGTAGTATGGGGTAGAAGTGGAATTTAATAGAATTCTAATAGTCTTTCTATTTTTAATCGTTCTGTTCAAAACAAAAAAAAAATGATTTTACGTTACGATGATAGATAATTACTATCATTAATGATCTAGTAATATTGAATTATCAATGATATGATAAATAATATCAAATTGATCATGTTAGAAACACAATTCTACTTCATATTTATCAAATATGAAGTAGAATTGTATATAGCGAACCATAGTATTCTTAACTATACATATGTTAAAGCATATGGAGCATTATTGCTCTGTCTTTTCCATATCAATTTTTGGCTTTACGATTTAAAATTTTGTATATTACTATGTAATAGTAAACAATGCGTATTCGTATTATAAATAAATTGAAAAAAAATGGAAATAGAAAAAGAAAAATACTTTCTCAAATACTATTCAGAATAACACCTATATTTTATCTACATCAATTTTTCCAGAGATATGTAAGAAATTATGATTAGTCCCCACGAGACAAATGAGAATTTAGATCTACTTATCCAAAATCTGTGTAGAAGAAGTAGTACAAAGGAAAAATTTTCCTTTCCTTTTTCTTTTGTACTACTTCTTCTCAAAAAAATAGACCGACCGTTATTACTTTTTTTACTGACGATCTAGACTAATTCTAGATTATAAGTAATCACTCTAGTTCGCTTTGAGGCCTCGTTTGTGCGTAAATAACGATTAGAAAAGCAGTAGGCACTGTAATGAATAATAGAATAGCAATAATGCAAGGTTATTTACTTCCATGATTGATTTTCGCTTCGTTTTACAATAACTCGAGATTTGATCTCATAGAGTATCTTTTTTCAAAAAAAAATGGATTGAATCCATGGAGGACTAGTAGAACATACTATTATCTCTTATTCATCTCGGATTTAGTAATCCGGCCCCTAATGGATCGATCCACCGTCTTATTAGTATAGTTCCAGGGTTGACTCAATTCAATTTTATCGTTAATAAAAATAACATTAGACATGCAAATTAAATTCAATTTGATTCATTTAATGTTTGTCTCAATCAAATATTTCTATGTTAATGTCTATTAAAAAAAGACAATGAATAGCTCCCAATTATCTTATCCTAAGAATTGACCATGACCCTGGAATGAGCAGAATAGTTTGGATAGTAACCAAAATAGAATTGAATCTTTTGTATTTTTGAGAAATCATTAAAAACCTTTTTTTCGTTAAATATGAGAGAATACCGCGTAGATCTCTACGCGTATTCTTCCTAACACAGATCTATCTTACTACGATACCCTTTTTTGATTTCTCAAGGGTAAAAGAAGATTCAGATCTATGCTGATAATTTGGCGAATCCACACACAAAATGTGTAAAAAATGATCAAATCTATTCTAGTCTACTCTCTTTTCCTTTTTTACTCTTGTTTGGGGTAGGGATCGCTCAAACAATTGTTCAATTTATTGAATCGGACTGACGGGGCTCGAACCCGCAACTTCCGTCTTGACAGGGCGGTACTCTAACCAATTGAACTACAATCCCACTAGGTACAGTTTAATTGACTAATTAGTCATAGTAATTCAACTGTGCCGGGTCGTATGTTGTAAAACTTTTCTCTTTCAAATCTACCAAAAGTATTTGTTCGTTCCAATTCTTTCTATATAGAGTATAGGGGATTCAAAAACGAATTACCTTTTTTACCTGATAGATTGATATCTATCTCAATCTATCAAGTTGGTATTGGGCCGAGCTGGATTTGAACCAGCGTAGGCATATTGCCAACGAATTTACAGTCCGTCCCCATTAGCCACTCGGGCATCGACCCAGGAAAAAATGGGAAGTTATTATAAATTAGATATT